>OY740720.1:93987233-94295831 GCA_963513945.1 Hydrotaea diabolus
TTTACTTCTCTTTTTTTTGTTAGGAACGCGTTGGCCGCAGGCTTGGAGGACTTCGGGTGCTGAACTCTTATTGGGTTGCTCAAGATGCTTCCTACAAATATTTCGAAATAATTTTGGTTGACACTCATCACAACGCAATTCGGCGTGATCCCAAAATAAATTGGATTTACAAACATGTACATAAACACCGAGAACTTCGTGGTCTTACATCCGCAGGAAAGAGCTCTCGTGGCATTGGAAAGGGTTACAGATATTCTCAAACTATCGGTGGCTCTCGCCGTGCTGCTTAGAAACGCAAAAACCGCTTGAATATGACAAGGAAACGTTAAAAGTTTGTTTATTATGTGTTTAATAGAAAACAACTAACCTATAGAGTTCGAAATAAAAGGGCATTGGCATATGCAACAAACTTCTAATATTTAATTTCGTCCAAAAATATTTCAGTTGGTGTGAAATCGACACGAAATGAGCCAAATAAAAAGTTTTACAATTGCGATGTATATGCAGCATTTACTATTGAAGGATGTGCAATTTATATTATGTTAATCAAAATTATTTAAAAAAAAAATTAAGCAATCAAGACTTGTTTTAAAAACTTAGCCGAAGCGAGAGTCAACAAAAATTAGCTTGACTCTGTCTCTGGATGAAGGTTGAAATTTTATCAAACGAAAATCGTTAAACGTGCAGTTTTTTAGACAAATCATTAAACATTGATGTACCTGGGTGATAATTAACTGGAAATAGCAAACTCAGTCTCAAAAGTCTATTTCGATACCACGAAAAATACCACAATTTGTGAAATAAGCTCGCTTAAAAGTATTTTCTCTTAACATAAATTAAGAGATACCGCGAACATTAAAAAGGAAAGCCGAAAATAGTATTTTACTTTGCGTTAAGCCAATTGAAGCTACGCAGATCCTAAGGCTGATGGCAAAGTGCGCGCTCAAAGCGGAGCCTATCCGAACTTATTTCATGTTTATATGAAATTTGGGGATGGCAGAGTGAATGCTGAATCTGCACTGTTTTTGCTGTGTGTTTTGATTTATTTTATATATTTTTTATTTATGAATGTCATGTAGTTGATATTTGTTAGTCAAAATTTGGGTTAATCAATAATGTGATTAATTATTTAATCTAATTTGTGAAATAGGCTCCCTTAAAAGTATTTTCTCTTAACATAAATTAAGAGATACCGCGAACAGTAAAAAGGAAAGCCGAAAATAGTATTTTTCTTTCCGTTAAACCAATTGAAGCTCCGTAGATCCTAAGGCTGATGGCAAAGTGCGCGCTCAAAGCGGAGCCGATCCGAACTTATTTCATGCTTATATGAAATTTGGGGATGTCAGAGTGAAGCTAAATCTGCACTGTTTTTGTGTGTGTTTTGATTTATTTTATATAATTTTTTATTTATGAATGTTATGTAGTTGATATTCATTAGTCAAAATTTGGGTTAATCAATAATTTGATTAATTATTTAATCTAATAATGGAAATTTCTGATTAATCTGAACTATAAATAATCAGTTAATTATGAATATGATTGATCAAATTTAAATAATTTTGTTCAATAATCGAAAAATTTATAGATAGATAGATAGATAGATAGATAGATAGATAGATAGATAGATAGATAGATAGATAGATAGATAGATAGATAGATAGATAGATAGATAGATAGATAGATAGATAGATAGATAGATAGATAGATAGATAGATAGATAGATAGATAGATAGATAGATAGATAGATAGATAGATAGATAGATAGATAAGATAGATAGATAGACAGATAGATAGATAGACAGATAGATAGATAGACAGATAGATAGATAGACAGATAGATAGATAGATAGACAGATAGATAGATAGATAGACAGATAGATAGATAGATAGATAGATAGATAGATAGATAGATAGATAGATAGATAGATAGATAGATAGATAGATAGATAGATAGATAGATAGATAGATAGATAGATAGATAGATAGATAGATAGATAGATAGATAGATAGATAGATAGATAGATAGATAGATAGATAGATAGATAGATAGATAGATAGATAGATAGATAGATAGATAGATAGATAGATAGATAGATAGATAGATAGATAGATAGATAGATAGATAGATAGATAGATAGATAGATAGATAGATAGATAGATAGATAGATAGATAGATAGATAGATAGATAGATAGATAGATAGATAGATAGATAGATAGATAGATAGATAGATAGATAGATAGATAGATAGATAGATAGATAGATAGATAGATAGATAGATAGATAGATAGATAGATAGATAGATAGATAGATAGATAGATAGATAGATAGATAGATAGATAGATAGATAGATAGATAGATAGATAGATAGATAGATAGATAGATAGATGATAGATAGATAGATAGATAGATAGATAGATAGATAGATAGATAGATAGATAGATAGATAGATAGATAGATAGATAGATAGATAGATAGATAGATAGATAGATAGATAGATAGATAGATAGATAGATAGATAGATAGATAGATAGATAGATAGATAGATAGATAGATAGATAGATAGATAGATAGATAGATAGATAGATAGATAGATAGATAGATAGATAGATAGATAGATAGATAGATAGATAGATAGATAGATAGATAGATAGATAGATAGATAGATAGATAGATAGATAGATAGATAGATAGATAGATAGATAGATAGATAGATAGATAGATAGATAGATAGATAGATAGATAGATAGATAGATAGATAGATAGATAGATAGATAGATAGATAGATAGATAGATAGATAGATAGATAGATAGATAGATAGATAGATAGATAGATAGATAGATAGATAGATAGATAGATAGATAGATAGATAGATAGATAGATAGATAGATAGATAGATAGATAGATAGATAGATAGATAGATAGATAGATAGATAGATAGATAGATAGATAGATAGATAGATAGATAGATAGATAGATAGATAGATAGATAGATAGATAGATAGATAGATAGATAGATAGATAGATAGATAGATAGATAGATAGATAGATAGATAGATAGATAGATAGATAGATAGATAGATAGATAGATAGATAGATAGATAGATAGATAGATAGATAGATAGATAGATAGATAGATAGATAGATAGATAGATAGATAGATAGATAGATAGATAGATAGATAGATAGATAGATAGATAGATAGATAGATAGATAGATAGATAGATAGATAGATAGATAGATAGATAGATAGATAGATAGATAGATAGATAGATAGATAGATAGATAGATAGATAGATAGATAGATAGATAGATAGATAGATAGATAGATAGATAGATAGATAGATAGATAGAATAGATAGATAGATAGATAGATAGATAGATAGATAGATAGATAGATAGATAGATAGATAGATAGATAGATAGATAGATAGATAGATAGATAGATAGATAGATAGATAGATAGATAGATAGATAGATAGATAGATAGATAGATAGATAGATAGATAGATAGATAGATAGATAGATAGATAGATAGATAGATAGATAGATAGATAGATAGATAGATAGATAGATAGATAGATAGATAGATAGATAGATAGATAGATAGATAGATAGATAGATAGATAGATAGATAGATAGATAGATAGATAGATAGATAGATAGATAGATAGATAGATAGATAGATAGATAGATAGATAGATAGATAGATAGATAGATAGATAGATAGATAGATAGATAGATAGATAGATAGATAGATAGATAGATAGATAGATAGATAGATAGATAGATAGATAGATAGATAGATAGATAGATAGATAGATAGATAGATAGATAGATAGATAGATAGATAGATAGATAGATAGATAGATAGATAGATAGATAGATAGATAGATAGATAGATAGATAGATAGATAGATAGATAGATAGATAGATAGATAGATAGATAGATAGATAGATAGATAGATAGATAGATAGATAGATAGATAGATAGATAGATAGATAGATAGATAGATAGATAGATAGATAGATAGATAGATAGATAGATAGATAGATAGATAGATAGATAGATAGATAGATAGATAGATAGATAGATAGATAGATAGATAGATAGATAGATAGATAGATAGATAGATAGATAGATAGATAGATAGATAGATAGATAGATAGATAGATAGATAGATAGATAGATAGATAGATAGATAGATAGATAGATAGATAGATAGATAGATAGATAGATAGATAGATAGATAGATAGATAGATAGATAGATAGATAGATAGATAGATAGATAGATAGATAGATAGATAGATAGATAGATAGATAGATAGATAGATAGATAGATAGATAGATAGATAGATAGATAGATAGATAGATAGATAGATAGATAGATAGATAGATAGATAGATAGATAGATAGATAGATAGATAGATAGATAGATAGATAGATAGATAGATAGATAGATAGATAGATAGATAGATAGATAGATAGATAGATAGATAGATAGATAGATAGATAGATAGATAGATAGATAGATAGATAGATAGATAGATAGATAGATAGATAGATAGATAGATAGATAGATAGATAGATAGATAGATAGATAGATAGATAGATAGATAGATAGATAGATAGATAGATAGATAGATAGATAGATAGATAGATAGATAGATAGATAGATAGATAGATAGATAGATAGATAGATAGATAGATAGATAGATAGATAGATAGATAGATAGATAGATAGATAGATAGATAGATAGATAGATAGATAGATAGATAGATAGATAGATAGATAGATAGATAGATAGATAGATAGATAGATAGATAGATAGATAGATAGATAGATAGATAGATAGATAGATAGATAGATAGATAGATAGATAGATAGATAGATAGATAGATAGATAGATAGATAGATAGATAGATAGATAGATAGATAGATAGATAGATAGATAGATAGATAGATAGATAGATAGATAGATAGATAGATAGATAGATAGATAGATAGATAGATAGATAGATAGATAGATAGATAGATAGATAGATAGATAGATAGATAGATAGATAGATAGATAGATAGATAGATAGATAGATAGATAGATAGATAGATAGATAGATAGATAGATAGATAGATAGATAGATAGATAGATAGATAGATAGATAGATAGATAGATAGATAGATAGATAGATAGATAGATAGATAGATAGATAGATAGATAGATAGATAGATAGATAGATAGATAGATAGATAGATAGATAGATAGATAGATAGATAGATAGATAGATAGATAGATAGATAGATAGATAGATAGATAGATAGATAGATAGATAGATAGATAGATAGATAGATAGATAGATAGATAGATAGATAGATAGATAGATAGATAGATAGATAGATAGATAGATAGATAGATAGATAGATAGATAGATAGATAGATAGATAGATAGATAGATAGATAGATAGATAGATAGATAGATAGATAGATAGATAGATAGATAGATAGATAGATAGATAGATAGATAGATAGATAGATAGATAGATAGATAGATAGATAGATAGATAGATAGATAGATAGATAGATAGATAGATAGATAGATAGATAGATAGATAGATAGATAGATAGATAGATAGATAGATAGATAGATAGATAGATAGATAGATAGATAGATAGATAGATAGATAGATAGATAGATAGATAGATAGATAGATAGATAGATAGATAGATAGATAGATAGATAGATAGATAGATAGATAGATAGATAGATAGATAGATAGATAGATAGATAGATAGATAGATAGATAGATAGATAGATAGATAGATAGATAGATAGATAGATAGATAGATAGATAGATAGATAGATAGATAGATAGATAGATAGATAGATAGATAGATAGATAGATAGATAGATAGATAGATAGATAGATAGATAGATAGATAGATAGATAGATAGATAGATAGATAGATAGATAGATAGATAGATAGATAGATAGATAGATAGATAGATAGATAGATAGATAGATAGATAGATAGATAGATAGATAGATAGATAGATAGATAGATAGATAGATAGATAGATAGATAGATAGATAGATAGATAGATAGATAGATAGATAGATAGATAGATAGATAGATAGATAGATAGATAGATAGATAGATAGATAGATAGATAGATAGATAGATAGATAGATAGATAGATAGATAGATAGATAGATAGATAGATAGATAGATAGATAGATAGATAGATAGATAGATAGATAGATAGATAGATAGATAGATAGATAGATAGATAGATAGATAGATAGATAGATAGATAGATAGATAGATAGATAGATAGATAGATAGATAGATAGATAGATAGATAGATAGATAGATAGATAGATAGATAGATAGATAGATAGATAGATAGATAGATAGATAGATAGATAGATAGATAGATAGATAGATAGATAGATAGATAGATAGATAGATAGATAGATAGATAGATAGATAGATAGATAGATAGATAGATAGATAGATAGATAGATAGATAGATAGATAGATAGATAGATAGATAGATAGATAGATAGATAGATAGATAGATAGATAGATAGATAGATAGATAGATAGATAGATAGATAGATAGATAGATAGATAGATAGATAGATAGATAGATAGATAGATAGATAGATAGATAGATAGATAGATAGATAGATAGATAGATAGATAGATAGATAGATAGATAGATAGATAGATAGATAGATAGATAGATAGATAGATAGATAGATAGATAGATAGATAGATAGATAGATAGATAGATAGATAGATAGATAGATAGATAGATAGATAGATAGATAGATAGATAGATAGATAGATAGATAGATAGATAGATAGATAGATAGATAGATAGATAGATAGATAGATAGATAGATAGATAGATAGATAGATAGATAGATAGATAGATAGATAGATAGATAGATAGATAGATAGATAGATAGATAGATAGATAGATAGATAGATAGATAGATAGATAGATAGATAGATAGATAGATAGATAGATAGATAGATAGATAGATAGATAGATAGATAGATAGATAGATAGATAGATAGATAGATAGATAGATAGATAGATAGATAGATAGATAGATAGATAGATAGATAGATAGATAGATAGATAGATAGATAGATAGATAGATAGATAGATAGATAGATAGATAGATAGATAGATAGATAGATAGATAGATAGATAGATAGATAGATAGATAGATAGATAGATAGATAGATAGATAGATAGATAGATAGATAGATAGATAGATAGATAGATAGATAGATAGATAGATAGATAGATAGATAGATAGATAGATAGATAGATAGATAGATAGATAGATAGATAGATAGATAGATAGATAGATAGATAGATAGATAGATAGATAGATAGATAGATAGATAGATAGATAGATAGATAGATAGATAGATAGATAGATAGATAGATAGATAGATAGATAGATAGATAGATAGATAGATAGATAGATAGATAGATAGATAGATAGATAGATAGATAGATAGATAGATAGATAGATAGATAGATAGATAGATAGATAGATAGATAGATAGATAGATAGATAGATAGATAGATAGATAGATAGATAGATAGATAGATAGATAGATAGATAGATAGATAGATAGATAGATAGATAGATAGATAGATAGATAGATAGATAGATAGATAGATAGATAGATAGATAGATAGATAGATAGATAGATAGATAGATAGATAGATAGATAGATAGATAGATAGATAGATAGATAGATAGATAGATAGATAGATAGATAGATAGATAGATAGATAGATAGATAGATAGATAGATAGATAGATAGATAGATAGATAGATAGATAGATAGATAGATAGATAGATAGATAGATAGATAGATAGATAGATAGATAGATAGATAGATAGATAGATAGATAGATAGATAGATAGATAGATAGATAGATAGATAGATAGATAGATAGATAGATAGATAGATAGATAGATAGATAGATAGATAGATAGATAGATAGATAGATAGATAGATAGATAGATAGATAGATAGATAGATAGATAGATAGATAGATAGATAGATAGATAGATAGATAGATAGATAGATAGATAGATAGATAGATAGATAGATAGATAGATAGATAGATAGATAGATAGATAGATAGATAGATAGATAGATAGATAGATAGATAGATAGATAGATAGATAGATAGATAGATAGATAGATAGATAGATAGATAGATAGATAGATAGATAGATAGATAGATAGATAGATAGATAGATAGATAGATAGATAGATAGATAGATAGATAGATAGATAGATAGATAGATAGATAGATAGATAGATAGATAGATAGATAGATAGATAGATAGATAGATAGATAGATAGATAGATAGATAGATAGATAGATAGATAGATAGATAGATAGATAGATAGATAGATAGATAGATAGATAGATAGATAGATAGATAGATAGATAGATAGATAGATAGATAGATAGATAGATAGATAGATAGATAGATAGATAGATAGATAGATAGATAGATAGATAGATAGATAGATAGATAGATAGATAGATAGATAGATAGATAGATAGATAGATAGATAGATAGATAGATAGATAGATAGATAGATAGATAGATAGATAGATAGATAGATAGATAGATAGATAGATAGATAGATAGATAGATAGATAGATAGATAGATAGATAGATAGATAGATAGATAGATAGATAGATAGATAGATAGATAGATAGATAGATAGATAGATAGATAGATAGATAGATAGATAGATAGATAGATAGATAGATAGATAGATAGATAGATAGATAGATAGATAGATAGATAGATAGATAGATAGATAGATAGATAGATAGATAGATAGATAGATAGATAGATAGATAGATAGATAGATAGATAGATAGATAGATAGATAGATAGATAGATAGATAGATAGATAGATAGATAGATAGATAGATAGATAGATAGATAGATAGATAGATAGATAGATAGATAGATAGATAGATAGATAGATAGATAGATAGATAGATAGATAGATAGATAGATAGATAGATAGATAGATAGATAGATAGATAGATAGATAGATAGATAGATAGATAGATAGATAGATAGATAGATAGATAGATAGATAGATAGATAGATAGATAGATAGATAGATAGATAGATAGATAGATAGATAGATAGATAGATAGATAGATAGATAGATAGATAGATAGATAGATAGATAGATAGATAGATAGATAGATAGATAGATAGATAGATAGATAGATAGATAGATAGATAGATAGATAGATAGATAGATAGATAGATAGATAGATAGATAGATAGATAGATAGATAGATAGATAGATAGATAGATAGATAGATAGATAGATAGATAGATAGATAGATAGATAGATAGATAGATAGATAGATAGATAGATAGATAGATAGATAGATAGATAGATAGATAGATAGATAGATAGATAGATAGATAGATAGATAGATAGATAGATAGATAGATAGATAGATAGATAGATAGATAGATAGATAGATAGATAGATAGATAGATAGATAGATAGATAGATAGATAGATAGATAGATAGATAGATAGATAGATAGATAGATAGATAGATAGATAGATAGATAGATAGATAGATAGATAGATAGATAGATAGATAGATAGATAGATAGATAGATAGATAGATAGATAGATAGATAGATAGATAGATAGATAGATAGATAGATAGATAGATAGATAGATAGATAGATAGATAGATAGATAGATAGATAGATAGATAGATAGATAGATAGATAGATAGATAGATAGATAGATAGATAGATAGATAGATAGATAGATAGATAGATAGATAGATAGATAGATAGATAGATAGATAGATAGATAGATAGATAGATAGATAGATAGATAGATAGATAGATAGATAGATAGATAGATAGATAGATAGATAGATAGATAGATAGATAGATAGATAGATAGATAGATAGATAGATAGATAGATAGATAGATAGATAGATAGATAGATAGATAGATAGATAGATAGATAGATAGATAGATAGATAGATAGATAGATAGATAGATAGATAGATAGATAGATAGATAGATAGATAGATAGATAGATAGATAGATAGATAGATAGATAGATAGATAGATAGATAGATAGATAGATAGATAGATAGATAGATAGATAGATAGATAGATAGATAGATAGATAGATAGATAGATAGATAGATAGATAGATAGATAGATAGATAGATAGATAGATAGATAGATAGATAGATAGATAGATAGATAGATAGATAGATAGATAGATAGATAGATAGATAGATAGATAGATAGATAGATAGATAGATAGATAGATAGATAGATAGATAGATAGATAGATAGATAGATAGATAGATAGATAGATAGATAGATAGATAGATAGATAGATAGATAGATAGATAGATAGATAGATAGATAGATAGATAGATAGATAGATAGATAGATAGATAGATAGATAGATAGATAGATAGATAGATAGATAGATAGATAGATAGATAGATAGATAGATAGATAGATAGATAGATAGATAGATAGATAGATAGATAGATAGATAGATAGATAGATAGATAGATAGATAGATAGATAGATAGATAGATAGATAGATAGATAGATAGATAGATAGATAGATAGATAGATAGATAGATAGATAGATAGATAGATAGATAGATAGATAGATAGATAGATAGATAGATAGATAGATAGATAGATAGATAGATAGATAGATAGATAGATAGATAGATAGATAGATAGATAGATAGATAGATAGATAGATAGATAGATAGATAGATAGATAGATAGATAGATAGATAGATAGATAGATAGATAGATAGATAGATAGATAGATAGATAGATAGATAGATAGATAGATAGATAGATAGATAGATAGATAGATAGATAGATAGATAGATAGATAGATAGATAGATAGATAGATAGATAGATAGATAGATAGATAGATAGATAGATAGATAGATAGATAGATAGATAGATAGATAGATAGATAGATAGATAGATAGATAGATAGATAGATAGATAGATAGATAGATAGATAGATAGATAGATAGATAGATAGATAGATAGATAGATAGATAGATAGATAGATAGATAGATAGATAGATAGATAGATAGATAGATAGATAGATAGATAGATAGATAGATAGATAGATAGATAGATAGATAGATAGATAGATAGATAGATAGATAGATAGATAGATAGATAGATAGATAGATAGATAGATAGATAGATAGATAGATAGATAGATAGATAGATAGATAGATAGATAGATAGATAGATAGATAGATAGATAGATAGATAGATAGATAGATAGATAGATAGATAGATAGATAGATAGATAGATAGATAGATAGATAGATAGATAGATAGATAGATAGATAGATAGATAGATAGATAGATAGATAGATAGATAGATAGATAGATAGATAGATAGATAGATAGATAGATAGATAGATAGATAGATAGATAGATAGATAGATAGATAGATAGATAGATAGATAGATAGATAGATAGATAGATAGATAGATAGATAGATAGATAGATAGATAGATAGATAGATAGATAGATAGATAGATAGATAGATAGATAGATAGATAGATAGATAGATAGATAGATAGATAGATAGATAGATAGATAGATAGATAGATAGATAGATAGATAGATAGATAGATAGATAGATAGATAGATAGATAGATAGATAGATAGATAGATAGATAGATAGATAGATAGATAGATAGATAGATAGATAGATAGATAGATAGATAGATAGATAGATAGATAGATAGATAGATAGATAGATAGATAGATAGATAGATAGATAGATAGATAGATAGATAGATAGATAGATAGATAGATAGATAGATAGATAGATAGATAGATAGATAGATAGATAGATAGATAGATAGATAGATAGATAGATAGATAGATAGATAGATAGATAGATAGATAGATAGATAGATAGATAGATAGATAGATAGATAGATAGATAGATAGATAGATAGATAGATAGATAGATAGATAGATAGATAGATAGATAGATAGATAGATAGATAGATAGATAGATAGATAGATAGATACCATATAAAAATCTCAAATTTTCTGTGTATGAATAGCTATAATATGAATCGGAATGTTTATTTTCATGCATAATAAAGAATCAATAAAAAAGTCATCAATCTTTTTTCCAAAGAATTTTGTGCATATCTCGATATCTCGAGCAAATTTTTAAAATTCATACCTTCATAAGTCGATTTTCATGATCTATGTCTCATTTTGTTCATGGTTATGTGACTTTACGTGAAAGTAATATGACTTGACACTTTTTACTGTTTTGTATTTTTTATGAATTGAAACAAAAAAACTTTAATTTTTTATGCAAAAAATATTTGCTTCTTCATACATTTATTTATAACTGCGAAACTGTTGCTTATGTAGCGAAACGTTGTATAAACAGATTAAAGTAATTGTAACTTTTATTTTTTTTTAAATGTTTTAATTCGGACTAGTGGTTCTCGAGTTATGACAGACAAAAGAGCCTAAAACATGACAAATTCCACTATACGATACTTACTAACTTCAAACTAATTATTAAATTATTATTTGATGCACCTTGACCAAACGAATGATGCAGAAGATCTTCTTTTTGGGGCTACTTTCACAAACAATTATCAGAATTAAGTTCCGAAATCATGTGTTGTACAGTGTTATTATTTTTCATTAATGTGAGGTTTTTCCGCATGAGCGTCTTACTTCAGGCCACTGTCATATTTTGTTCATACCTATGATGCATATAATAATTACTTTTTTATTTTGGTTTATCGCTCATGTCCATGGCATTCCTAAACTTTTAGCCCTTTTCTCTAATACACATGCTGTTTGCCAGGTAAGCCACCAACAATGTTGGCAATCATCCATTCTTCTCGTTCTTTCTTATGTTAAGATATTGATCCCTTTTAGTAAAGGGTGGATCTCAAAACTGATCTTGAACGACTTAGTCATATTCCCCTTCTGCAACACTTCCTAACACGCATTACAAGGGATTTACTGAAAGGCAAATTCGGTAAACGTGTTTTCTCGAGAAATGGTCCAGACGAATGACCACCTCGTTCATGCGGTTTAACGCAATTGGATTTCTTTTTATGGGGAAGTTATTAGTTATGTTATTGGTCTATGCCAACAAGCCAACAACTTAAGACAAACTCAGACACAACATCCAACGCGAAATTGCCAACGTTCCGGTCAAAATGTGTGCAAGAGTAGTGGAAAATTGAGTCCAAAGAATATATCGCTGTACACGGGCTCGTGATGGTCGAAATCGATTCTATATCTTAAATATTCTGTGTTTTATTAATATTTAAATAATATATTTTATATAATAATATTTAATATTATTATGTTCTTAATGGAAAACTATGTATTATGAATACCGAATAAAAATTGCGAAAGTGAATGGTATACTGTCAAATACAATCGAAAATGATTTGGGAGTTTCACAAGGATCTACTTTATTATGGGTATTCTATTAAAATTTCAGTCAAATAAGAGGTAGGGATATCTTTAAAAAAAACAAAAAATTCAGACCACTAGTTCAGAACTTAACAATTTTAACCTAGTACCCTCCGACCATCAATCCAAATATTTTCAAACCGCTGCCATTTCGCCCCTTGTAATTCCGGGCATGGTCGTATATGGAGATATTTTCATGAAACGAGGCAAGGAAAATGCTGGTGAAATTTGTCCAGCAGTGAATGAAACAACCTGTATATTATTACTAACAGCTATGAGTACTTACAACACAACGATCAAACCTCACTTTAAATATGGATCCACAATTTTCAATAATTGTTGCATTAAAGAACAACTATGTTTTTCTTTCAATCCTTCCATTTACATCTGCACAACTGCTTAGTTAAGGCTGATCTTTTCTAAAGTTTTTCATATCACTAGCATCTCAACCATCTTGCTTTATATTTAGTTGGGATTTAGGAGCAATTGGGTGCTTTTCCTCTTTAGCATTATATTTATTCCACGTATGCTAGCGTGATTTGGGCGTTGCGAAAAATGACTACGACTCTATATTTTTAATGAACAGTTTAAACAGCCTCTAAATCACTATTTTTTTTTGTAAACTTCGCATAACAAATGGTCTAAAAGTTCAAACCAATATTTACATTTTGAAAACAAAGTGTGTACATTTTTTACAAAATAATACTAACGATACAATGTTTAAATTTAATAATTAAAATAAAAATTCTTGAAATTTTAAAAATTATTATAAATACAAATAATTACTAAAAGATCGGTAACTAATTCGATTTGACAAAATAAAAGAAGCACATAAAACAAAAAAATGATAATGATTTTCTTGCACACTTTTAGTTAATACTATAAACGGAACGAAGCGCAAACTGTAAGTTGGCGCGTGTCCTATATAGTTGGTGCCTGTTTCGATTCGCCCATTGATGGTGTGTGCCCTATATAGTGGATGTCTGTTTCGACCATTTAAGTGCGTGAATTATATAACTCATACTGCATATGAGTTATATATAAGTGCCCGCACAGTTTCAATCTGGATTTAGAAAGAAACGGTAGCCAATATAATTTACCTTGTCAACATTGTAAACAATAACAAGTCCAAATGTAGTCACTTACACTTTCTTTGCTAATTTTTTATGCTCTTTCGATACCTGGTAAAAGTCTCTTTTTCACAGCCCTATTCCAGTTGTCTTCGTAGATGCTAGACAACGTCGTCGTGCATCGCCTATTGCAATTTGATATTCTAGAAGGCGTTGTCGTCAATTACTTAGTGCAACAACCAAAATGCGAATGGGATGAAACCAATGAAATTCGACATATTATCCGTAACAAAACCTTCAGGGGTTTTCTTTAGTTCAGTGCGAGATTTTTTAGACGCATTTGAACTTTCTGATTTTGAAACGCTGTCTAACAAGAAAATATCATTGAAAATTCGATAAGAATAATGCTTATATATTTTTATTATCCTGGAAATGTGTGGTATCTTACTGTTTTTGGGGTCGAGGTATTCATTTTTGTATTTATTTTTACCTAAAACTTACGCTAGATGGCGTATTTTTTCAAAATTTCTTTGCACCAATCGACACGAGCCTTTTTTTGAGCTATTTTCAAATTGTGCGGGATCCAACGAGAACAAACCGGGTGTTCATGCCATATCGAATGTATGCTGGTGGAAGAAATGCCGAAGGATGTCTCTATCTCACGGTATGTGACATGACTATCTTTCATTATCAGTTCACGCACGGCATCAATGTTCTCTGGCACAACGGCCGTTTTTGGACGACCTTTGTCTTTGAGCGAGCGTCGGCCACGATTGAATTCATTAAACCAGTGATAAGCCACGTCGAAAGTTGTGAATGGGATGAAACCAATGAAAGTCGACATATTTTCCGTAACGAAACCTTCAGGAATTTTCTTTAGTTCAGTGCGAGATTTTTTACACGCATTTGAACTTTCTGATTTTGAAACGCTGTCTAACAAGAAAATATCATTGAAAATTTGATAAGAATAATGCTTATATATTTTTATTATCCTGGAAAGGTATCTTACTGTTTTTGGGGTCGAGGTATTTATTTTTACCTAAAACTTACGCTAGATGGCGTTTTTATACAAATGGTGCTATTTCTTGTATATTTTCATTGAAAAAACGGTGTATTGTAGTAATTACTGCATATACAACACAAATGAAGGCAGTTAAATGTATTAGAGACATGGAAATATTCAAACAAAAGATATTCCACGTTAGGAAAATAAATAAACAGGTAAACGCTGCTTCAGACATAATATTTGAAGACTAAGATATCACAACTTTCCAGGATAATAAAAATATATAAGCATTATTTTATCAAATTTTCAATGATCTTTTCTTGTGAGACAGCGTTCCAAAATCATCAACTTCAAATGCGTGTAAAAAAAAATATCGCACTAAACTAAAGAAAATCCTTAAAGGTTTTGTTATGGATAGTGTAAACTTTCATTTACAATTGGTCTCATCCCATTCGCATTCGGAAAGTTCTATTTTGTATTACTGTGTTATTGATAACTACTGTCACATATTTGGTATTCTGTAAGAAAATGTGATATTGCGTCTAGGCGACTCTGTTTTTGTCGTCACCGCCTTTATTAGAAAAAAATACTAGAAAAATGGCTGACAAATTAAAAGAGTAGCACAAACCAATTTTTAAAGTGTTGAGTAACAATCCTTCGCTAGAAACAACATTTACCACGTTTAAAGTGTTCATGGCCCGCCAAGAGCAAATGAGGCTTAGCGTGAACTGAACGGTGCATTAAGTATATAACATTAACTTATGTACAGGGCCGTCTTTGCGAATAGCCGCCTTAGAACTGCGATTTGACACCTTTGGACTTTTTGTGGGGAAGCATGATGGACCAAGGGTTTGCAAACAATCCAAAATGATTCAGACATTTAAGGCCAACATCATCCAAGTGATCCGTAATTCCGAAACCATTAACATGGTCTTGAAAAGTTAGAGTCAGAAGCGATACTGCGGAGCCAGCCTAGGCAACCACTTGCACGAAGTTGTATTCCATAATTGATGTGAATTATTGTTCTTACTAAAAAAAGCTGTAAAAGTTGAAAAAAAGTGTTCATTGTATTGCACATTAAAAATGAAACTTGTCTTTTGTCTGTCTGTTATATTAAAAACAACCAACAAGGATGATTGTAGGGTGCAGAAGAAGTAATAAATTTTCACGCAGCAAGCTGGAGGAAGCAGTGGCGAATCTGCTAGAATTGTTTGATATTATTTAAATGGGTTTTACAAGCATACAATGCTTATTTGTTTTTCTTTTTGGAAAGGAAGTTCAGAAAGTACCTTGCTAATGGCTGCTCGTGTTCATTCCAAGTTAAAGTCGTGTCCAACACTCAGCTAGTAATATCCCTGGGCTTAAAATTTGATTGCTTGCAAAAATATTATTGACAAACTCCTCATTAACACAAGGAGGTGAGTTCTCGACACGACACATGCGTAAAGGCGGTTTAATAAAGTCAAATATCACTCATAAACCTACTGAAGCATAGATATGTGGCCATGCCCAACTTAGGCGGCACAAATTCTACGTTTTCAAACACTGACAATTTTTTCAGATTTCTGGTTTACTTGGAAAGGTTAAACTTTTTCATTTATAATGGAACACAACATCATTCATACGAGTATGACTACCACAACTGGCTCGATAGTACCTCATTCAATCATCCTCATTTTCAGTACATTTTCCATTGTTTCCGGTAGATTTCATGTTTCAACGCTGTAATTGTCTCTAGATGCTTTGCGTAACATATAACCTTAATGGCTCGCCAAAGAAAATAATCTAAGGTGCTCAAATCACAGCTCCGAAACGGTCAATTTCGGCTGATTATTCGATTTTTAAAAAACATTGCATAAAATACCGATGGTTGCGTTGGCTGTGTGACATGTGGCATCGTCTTGTTGAAACAAAATATCTTCCAAGTCATTCTATTGAATTTTTGGAAACAAAAATTCGATGAGCATGGCGCGGTAACGCTCACCGTTGAAGGCAATTTTGAAGCAAAATGCCTGCCAAACAATCTTTAGCCCAAAGGGAAAACGCACCGGATGGGGTTCCATTATTAAATGACGAAGTTCATTCAAATTTAAAATGACCCATCCGAGATTGTCAAATTCGGACCCGTTCCATACGACACCTATTATGTCTAGAGGGGAAATCTATTCATGAAAACTTGAATGCACCTTTTCTATATATATATATATATATATATATATATATATATATATATATATATATATATATATATATATATATATATATATATATATATATATATATATATATATAGAAAAGGTGCATTCAAGTTTTCATGAATAGATTTCCCCTCTAGACATAATAGGTGTCGTATGGAACGGGTCCGAATTTGACAATCTCGGATGGGTCATTTTAAATTTGAATGAACTTCGTCATTTAATAATGGAACCCCATCCGGTGCGTTTTCCCTTTGGGCTAAAGATTGTTTGGCAGGCATTTTGCTTCAAAATTGCCTTCAACGGTGAGCGTTACCGCGCCATGCTCATCGAATTTTTGTTTCCAAAAATTCAATAGAATGACTTGGAAGATATTTTGTTTCAACAAGACGATGCCACATGTCACACAGCCAACGCAACCATCGGTATTTTATGCAATGTTTTTTAAAAATCGAATAATCAGCCGAAATTGACCGTTTCGGAGCTGTGATTTGAGCACCTTAGATTATTTTCTTTGGCGAGCCATTAAGGTTATATGTTACGCAAAGCATCTAGAGACAATTACAGCGTTGAAACATGAAATCTACCGGAAACAATGGAAAATGTACTGAAAATGAGGATGATTGAATGAGGTACTATCGAGCCAGTTGTGGTAGTCATACTCGTATGAATGATGTTGTGTTCCATTATAAATGAAAAAGTTTAACCTTTCCAAGTAAACCAGAAATCTGAAAAAATTGTCAGTGTTTGAAAACGTAGAATTTGTGCCGCCTAAGTTGGGCATGGCCACATATCTATGCTTCAGTAGGTTTATGAGTGATATTTGACTTTATTAAACCGCCTTTACGCATGTGTCGTGTCGAGAACTCACCTCCTTGTGTTAATGAGGAGTTTGTCAATAATATTTTTGCAAGCAATCAAATTTTAAGCCCAGGGATATTACTAGCTGAGTGTTGGACACGACTTTAACTTGGAATGAACACGAGCAGCCATTAGCAAGGTACTTTCTGAACTTCCTTTCCAAAAAGAAAAACAAATAAGCATTGTATGCTTGTAAAACCCATTTAAATAATATCAAACAATTCTAGCAGATTCGCCACTGCTTCCTCCAGCTTGCTGCGTGAAAATTTATTACTTCTTCTGCACCCTACAATCATCCTTGTTGGTTGTTTTTAATATAACAGACAGACAAAAGACAAGTTTCATTTTTAATGTGCAATACAATGAACACTTTTTTTCAACTTTTACAGCTTTTTTTAGTAAGAACAATAATTCACATCAATTATGGAATACAACTTCGTGCAAGTGGTTGCCTAGGCTGGCTCCGCAGTATCGCTTCTGACTCTAACTTTTCAAGACCATGTTAATGGTTTCGGAATTACGGATCACTTGGATGATGTTGGCCTTAAATGTCTGAATCATTTTGGATTGTTTGCAAACCCTTGGTCCATCATGCTTCCCCACAAAAAGTCCAAAGGTGTCAAATCGCAGTTCTAAGGCGGCTATTCGCAAAGACGGCCCTGTACATAAGTTAATGTTATATACTTAATGCACCGTTCAGTTCACGCTAAGCCTCATTTGCTCTTGGCGGGCCATGAACACTTTAAACGTGGTAAATGTTGTTTCTAGCGAAGGATTGTTACTCAACACTTTAAAAATTGGTTTGTGCTACTCTTTTAATTTGTCAGCCATTTTTCTAGTATTTTTTTCTAATAAAGGCGGTGACGACAAAAACAGAGTCGCCTAGACGCAATATCACATTTTCTTACAGAATACCAAATATGTGACAGTAGTTATCAATAACACAGTAATACAAAATAGAACTTTCCGAATGCGAATGGGATGAGACCAATTGTAAATGAAAGTTTACACTATCCATAACAAAACCTTTAAGGATTTTCTTTAGTTTAGTGCGATATTTTTTTTTACACGCATTTGAAGTTGATGATTTTGGAACGCTGTCTCACAAGAAAAGATCATTGAAAATTTGATAAAATAATGCTTATATATTTTTATTATCCTGGAAAGTTGTGATATCTTAGTCTTCAAATATTATGAAACAAAATATCTTCCAAGTCATTCTATTGAATTTTTGGAAACAAAAATTCGATGAGCATGGCGCGGTAACGCTCACCGTTGAAGGCAATTTTGAAGCAAAATGCCTGCCAAACAATCTTTAGCCCAAAGGGAAAACGCACCGGATGGGGTTCCATTATTAAATGACGAAGTTCATTCAAATTTAAAATGACCCATCCGAGATTGTCAAATTCGGACCCGTTCCATACGACACCTATTATGTCTAGAGGGGAAATCTATTCATGAAAACTTGAATGCACCTTTTCTATATATATATATATATATATATATATATATATATATATATATATATATATATATATATATATATATATATATATATATATATATATATATATATATATATATATATATATATATATATATATATATATATATATATATATATATATATATATATATATATATATATATATATATATATATAAAATGGTTTTTGAACGCTTCAACAGCATCTTCTGGCGGCGAAAATCGTTGACCACGCAATTTTGTCTTGATGTGCGGGAATAAAAAGAAGTCATTGGATGACAAGTTTGGACTGTACGGCGGATGACCCATCAACTCGACGTTTTGGCCGGTCAAAAAGGGGCTGGTTTGAGCCGATGTATGAGAGCTCGCATTGTCTGGTGCACAATGATTCGTCTTCTCTTGTTCGTTTTTCGAATTTCTCCGAAGACTTCAGGCAAACAAATTGTGGTGTACCACTCAGAATTGACCTCCTACGTTGCTCAAGCGAAACAGTGGCCAGTTTTGCCGAAGAAACAGGCGACCATGTACCTCGAAGTGCTTCTTCCACGAACAACTTTCGTTGGATTTGGCTCACTTTCCAAGACCCACACGGTCGATTGCTGTTTTGTTTCGCGCTCATACGCATAGACCATCTTATAAATCTCTTTTAAAGCACCGCGATCGTATTTTTTTCAAAATTTCTTTGCACCAATCGACACGAGCCTTTTTTTGAGCTATTGTCAATTTGTGCGGGATTCAACGAGAACAAACCGGGTGTTCATGCAATATCGAATGTATGCTGGTGGAAGAAATGCCGAAGGATGTCTCTATCTCAGGGTATGTGACATGTCTATCTTTCATTATCAGGTCACGCACGGCATCAATGTTCTCTTTGGCGCCAGGCAACACTTTGTGTCGCCTAGGCTGTGTGGAATCGAATAGATCTACGACAAAAACACCAGAAATTCGGGACTTATTTTCAAAATATTTGTGTACCCACTACCGAAGGGATTAAATTTGTCATTGCGTTTGCAAAACTACGAAATAATGATCGAAAACCCGATAAAGCATATATATTATTGATTGTCGTAAAATTCTAATACGATCTAATAATGTCCGTCCGTTTGCCCACGATAGCGGTTAAAGGAATAAACCTAGGATCCTGAAACTTTGAATGATGATGGCTTATGGTCATAAGCTGATTTGTAAATGGGTCGGTCCAGGGGGATATTTTCCTGGTATCTCAACCAATACACTTTCCTAACAATTCATCATTTTTTTGTTTTTGAAAGGACAACGGTAAAATGATTGATTAGTTGGGACGCACTTAATATCTCAAAAAGGTCATAGCTGCTAGACGTTTTGGCTTATGTGGCCGAATGGGCCCAAAACCACGGACCTTTTTTGTGCTTAAGTAGCGTGAGAGGGTTGCTAAGGTTTAAGTCCAGGATCAACTCCGGGTAGGAACATCTAACAAGTTTTCAGCGGCGGGTTTTCAGCGGCGACTTTACGAATAAGAGATTAATCTCTTAGCCATGTAGAAACTTTTCTTTAAAATTATATTAACCGTTCGGAGCCGGCGTTTAACAGTAAGCCCCGGTCAGTGAATTTAACTGAAATATACCGTGCAGAGCATACTAAGAGAGAGAGAGAGAGAGAAGTGAGTCCTTGTTCCTGAATGGAATGTCGTGGAAGTTACGAAGGAAGCTGCGTAGGGACGGCAGAGGGTATACAACGACGTTTTTACTTGTTTTCCCCACAACTTAGGTTTTGACGCATTAAAAGCTATAATTATTTGTTATTTAAAATCATTGTCTTCATAATAAATTAAACTACTTGCAAAGTTAAAATGTTTACTTATAGTGTTTCTTATATAATTTGTATTGGTTTCTAATATTGTAATTTTAACTTTAATATTTACTTTAAGTTTGTATTGTATACTTAAAGTTTTTCTAATTTTTGAACTTTTTTTGGCTTCTTATAATTTACTAACTAAAATAGTGATTATTGTAATTTGTGTACCGATTGGCTGTTGATAAATATCTGTAGCTAATTTACATATATGAGGTTTATTTTCATCTCTTCATTATGGATCGGTACATAATGTGTATGTTGTCCCCACAAATGGGGACGTGGTTCAAGAATGTTCGTCAAAAAAAAATTGACATTGGCATTTTAATAATTAACAAAATATATTTTATAAACTTTAAAATTTATTACAATAACTATAAATTGCAATTTTAAATTAGCAGAATGACTTTTTTTTAACTTTTATTGCACTTCTCATAGGTTGTATAGTTTATCCAAATTTCCTAATCTAAGTAGAATACGAGTGGTGCTAAATTTTCCAATAACGTATTAAGCACATCACCCACATGGGTGCATTTTTTTACACCCACAAAAATTCCATCGTAATATTCATAATAGTTCATGAAATACGGTTCTCAAGAGATAAGCGTTGTTAGGACGGTGCCACGCCACTTACCAATCTTATCCTGTTTATCCAGAAAATATTTTCTGCTCGAGCGTAACAGAGAGTAAACTATTCAAAAAAAGTCGTTTTTGATGATATGTACGGAAATGCCCATCAGATATTTGTCACGCACAGGTTGACGATAGTGTAATTCGAGAACTAACTGTAATCAACAAAGAAGCAAATGGCAAATGACAGCGGAAAAGCATGAGAGACGACAGTCATTAACTTACATTCGGTAACGACGGTCGTACTACAGAATGTTATACTCTTGCTATTGAACGGAATAATAAATAATAAAAATCTATAATTGTGTGTTGTTATTGAAGGAATGACAATCTTGACATTTCAGAAGTGGGTTTGTGCCCAAACCATAAAAAACGACAATAAAGAAGAAAAACGAGTAAAATGCCAAACTTTACCGGCATGAAGGTGGATGCTCTTCGCAAGAAGTGTAAGGAGGCCGGTTTACCAACGTCCGGGAATCGCGGTACTCTGACGAAGAGATTGGAAGAGCATCTCGATAACGAAAATTTTATAAGTTTCCACCAATCTATCAACGACGACATGGGCAAGAGGCTTAGCGATTAGGAAACAACGATTCAAGGTATTCAGAGCAGTCGACTGGATATGTAGGGTTGAAATTCAACGAAGTAACGCAAATACAGAGAATTCAGTAGAGAACGGACAACAACGTAAAACGAACGTTATAGACAGACACACGAGACGCAAACACAACTGATCATGCTGTCGGCACCGATATACCGTACGAGTACACCAACATTGGCGAGGGTTGTACAAACATCGAACCGAAATCTGTGAACGCTCAACTGTTGCCAGTCATTCAATCGACAAACCAATTCATGCAATACAACGTGCCTCCACCAATATACATATACCAACGAAACAACGGCAATTACACACCATCGGCAAACGGCTAGACAACACTAAATACCAATACAGCAAGGCAATGTATATCAACAAGCGACAACAACGGCAAACGTTTATCAACATCCATATGCTCATCAACATGTTGATGTGACGACAGAGCTACGAAACGATAATTTTCCAGAATATAGCGATGCTTGTCCCAGCAACATGAACAGTAATCGTTTTAATTCTGCTAGGAATTTCGGGCAAATGAATGTTGAGAATGCCCATCCCCTTGTGCAACTCCAGGTGACATTTGCTTTAAGATCGGAAAATTTGGGTAATTACGCAAATAATGTGCCACCGATCAGTGGTTATGGGAATACATACTCAACTCAACAATCGATTCCTCGACCATACGAAGCATCGGCCGTGGATTGTTTCTCCAATGCCCGAGACGTGGTGTCACTCCTTCCAACTATTGATCCATCATCGGACGAATCACTGAACGCCAAGCAATTTGTGAAGAGGGTGGAATGATCAAATTGTTATATTTGGAGTGCAACAGAAAATGTTGGGCTCGGCAAAGTACTGGATTGACTCTTGTCAGGATGTTTTTACAACCTGGTCGGATGTTTTTACATCCTGGTCGGATGTTTTTACATCCTGTCGTGAACGAGGCCGACATACATGTGAATATGTCACAAATGTTACGAAAAACATCAGAATCACCACGAGATTATTTTTACAGAATGATGGCGTACGGGAAAAGAGGCGGTCTGTCGGAACAGGCCATACCCAGACACATCATAAACGGTATTAATAACAACGACCTCAAAAGGAGGATATCCAATCATTATGATAAATGTAATAAGCTGTTACGAGATATTATGACTTTTTGCCTATTCAACAATGTAAATGACAGTGCTACAATATTATCTCTATTACAGGCGCCAACGTGAAGGACAAAGCAACTGACGTTAAGTGCTTTAATTGTAACCGAATGGGCCACTATACTAGCGATTGTTCAGAACCACAACGAAAGCCTCGATGTGTAGTTTGTGACCGCACTACTCACAGAACGAACCAATGTCCTCAACGAAAAGAAGACGCACGGTATACTAAGGTTAATAAGGTTAAGGAGATAATATACGGCGGGAAGAACGATGTAATTAAGACTTTAAGGATTAATAACCTATTTTCTAATTCATTTGTGGATCCGGGAAGTAGTCGCTCATTGATAAGGGAATCCATCGCTGAAGATGTAGGCAAACCAAAATCTTGCGCCTTAACACTAAACGGCTTTGCGGGTGGACAGTTTCAATGTCAACGTAAGGTGAATGTAAACATATTAATTGATGGCCACAATTTTAACATGGATCTTCTAATGGTAGCGACTCATATCCGAAAATGCGCTTCTTGGACGCGATGTCTTATGTCAGGACGGAAAACGTTTGATCATAGAGGATGACTACTGTTGGCTCGAAAGTATTAGATCCATATCGTGTGACGAAGAGCGCTCAGCAATAGAAAAGCAATAGTTGCAGGATGTGATTTCAAGCCGATCGGAATGCTTCGCTAACACTACGTCCGAGCTGGGTAAGTGCAATGTGACGCAAATGGACATCGAACTTACGACAAAGGTACCTGTTAACGTCAAGTTTGCCGTGTATCCTTTCCGAGAACACATATTGTGAACGACTTGATTCAGGAACTGCTTGACTGCGGTATTGTTCGTCCTTCCATGTCACCCTACGCTTCCGGAATTGTACTAGCCCAGAAGAAAAACAACGAATACCGGATGTGTGTAGATTATCGAGCCCTAAACCGTATTACAATTAGAACACCGTTTCTTATGCCGAACCTAGAGGAACAGTTCGCCCAACTGGCTGGAAACAAATATTTCTCTATTTTGGATCTGCGTATGGGGTATCACCAGATTGAGATGGCTGAAACATCAAAGCGATACACGGCATTCGTAACGACCGACCGACACTATGAGTTTAACAGAATGCCCTTTGGATTGGTTAATGCACCGGCAAGTCTTTCAGAAAGTTATGAATCAGATGGTGGCACGTATGGGGCCTGGTAAAGTTATGGACTACCTTGATGACGTCGTGATTCCGAGCAAGACCTTTGAGGAAGGCGTACAACGTCTGGAAAGATTCCTTGACGTCCTCAAGGGAAATGGTCTTACTCTGCGTCTTGACAAATGCAAATTTTTGGTTAAGGAAATTTCTCACCTAGGGCATATTATCAAAGGCGACGGCATTACACCAGGTGAAGAGAAGACTAACGCCGTTCGAAACTTTAAACCACCACTGGATTTGACGGAATTAAAGCGATTTTGGGGCCTTACGAATTTTTTCCGGCGGTTTGTTGAGAACTATTCAATCATATCGAAACCGCTTACAGTGCTTTTGGGGAACGAAGAACCTTTTATCTGGGGAGAGGAGATAAGGATGGCCTTTGAAGGGCTCAAGAACGTTCTCTGCAGCAAACCTGTTCTCGCGTTGTACGACATAAACGCAAATCATCAAGTACACACTGATGCCAGTGCTGTGGGTATAGCAGGCATACTTCAATCTGTAGACAACTGCTGGAAGCCTGTGTTTTATTTCAGCAGACACTGCACTCCTGCCGAATCCAAATATCACAGTTACGAATTGGAGATATTAGCTGTGGTTGAGTCACTCGAACGTTTCAGGGTATACATTTTGGGAAAACACTTTGAACTGGTGACTGACTGCGCCCGATCGCAAGAGCTAAGGTTAACAAGGAGATGATACCGAAAGTGGCCAGATGGTTCATTAAGATTATGGAGTACGATTGTCACACGTCGACGCACTCAGCCGTTCACCTGAATCGGCACCTGAAGAACTTGAATCCAACGTATTATGAATGTAACACTAGATAACGATGACTGGCTTCTGACGATGCAACTACAAGATCCCACGTTGGTAAGAATTTTTTATGTTTTGAAGAACGATATGCCGTCACCACAGGCCAAGCAAATAAAAGCGAATTATGAACTTATCAATGATCGCAAATACTGGAGAAACGCTGAGAAACCCGTCCCAAAGTCCGTAAGATGGCGGGTTGTTAAGATGTGTCACGACGATATGGGTCATTTTGGTACGGAGAAGACAATACAGCGAGTAGGACAAAACTTTTGGTTTCCAAGGATACGAAAATACGTGAAGGATTACATAGCCGATTGTATACCATGCTGCTATAATAAGATGAAAGAGGGCAAGCCCGAAGGATGTCTGCACGTAAGCGATCCAGTCCCAATTCCATTTCGACAGCTGCGTATAGATCATTTGGGACCCTTCATACGAAGCATACGAGGAAATGATATAGTAATGACGTATACTATATCCGATGCTTTCAGCAAATATCTTATTGTTAAGCCCGTTCGGTCGACCAAGACCCAACCGGTAGTGAATGTGCTGAACGAAATTACGAGTTACTTTGGATTACTTAACTGATCATCAGTGACAGGGGAACCGCATTTACCTCAAAAATGTTCGAACAGTATTTCGCCTTCAATAATATACAACACGTCAGTAATGCAGTACGCACCCCGCGGGCCAATGGTCAAGCCGAACGAGCCAACGAAATCATACTCAACTACTTGCAAACGGCAACAGAAAATGGTGGAGACTGGGAGCTAACCCTACGGAACTACAATGGACGGTTAGCTCCTAGAGAAATGCTACCTCGGGTTTCACGCCTAATGATGTTTAACTTCAACCTGGTTGACGTAGTACAGAATCAACTAATTGCTGCAATACAGGACGATGTCGGTATAAATGTAAACAAAGGCGATGACGACGAGAAACACGAAAAGGCTGTTGCCCATGCCATCAAGGAGAAACAGAGGTGGAAAATTCGCTTTGATCAAAACCATACTATGCAAACTCAACATGTCGTAGGTGATCTAATCGTTTTGGAAAACGAACCCACTGCTACGGACGAATCGAGGAAACTAGAGAATATCGGGGCCCTTACATGATCACTAAAGTCATTGGTCGTGATCGTTACCTGGTAAAAGACATACCCGACATGCAAGTCAAGACTCGACGATTTTGCTTGGTTTACTTATCAGATAAAATGAAGCGATGGTGCCGCAGCTCCCATCAACAGGACGAGTACGATGATTGGGTCGAGGACGACCCTATGCCAGAATTGGCCGACTGTCACGCACAGGTTGACGATAGTGTAATTCGAGAACCTACTGTAATCAACCAAGAAGCAAATGACAGCGGAAAAGCACGAGAGACGACAGTCATTAACTTACATTCGGTAACGACGGTCGTACTACAAATTGTTATACTCTTGCTATTGAACGGAATAATAAATAATAAAAATCTAAGTTTGTGTGTTGTTATTGAAGGAAAGGCAATCTTGACATATTGAAATTTTTCCAGAGAACTTCTTAACCGATCTGTCCAATTTTCAATATAAATTGTATTAGGTCGCCGGGTTCTACTGTCTATTGCCGAGTACAAATATTTGATGCTTTTTATAGAGAAATCTTTAGATTTTTCTAAGCTATGAAAAATCGTAAGGTTAAAAAATCCTAAAATTAACCTACACATAAAATATCTTTTCTCGAAATACAGTCTACATATCAAAATATTTACTCACCTCGGAGGAGCCCAGTCATGTCGAGTGCAATCCAATAAGGTTCCCACATATGTTTTACCCCTCCAAGTAACATTGACCACGAGTACACCACCTTCTGTCTCGTGCCAAACAATTCCTTCAAGAGTAACTGATGTACCAGGCTCACAAGGACCCAAACAATCCGGTTCGGTAATGGTACCAACAGACGTTCCAATACAAATATCAACCATTTCCTTACTATCCGAGACCTTTCCTGTCATTTGACAACCAACATGTTTAGCTCGTTTTGCTGGCGGAGACTGACAACCTTCATCTGCTAAATTGTCGATTGTATTAATACTCGATGATAATTTTGTTGTGTTGGCGGAACTAGTTAGAGCATTTGATTTACTACTGGAAACTGGAATAGATATTGAATGATGTACGGTCGCTGATATAGTACCTGGTGTCATTTGTTTTGCAAGTTGGCCTGAAACATTAGGTGAAGAGGACTTAATGTCAGTATTTGCCAAGGCTGAACCATTGGTAGAATTTGAAGCTGCAGCTGCGGCTAATTGAGCTGCAATGTGCGATGATATTTTAATATTACTAACGCAACCTGCATCTCTGTTTGGTGGTCCTGGAGTATTTGCTGCACCACTAATCGTTGAGGAATGTGTAATTGCTGGCGAACTACTGGCAGGTGCTGAAATAGATAGTATGGCAGAAGATGCAGACGCGTTCAAGGTATCAGCCGATGGTGTAAAAACACCAGGTGGCACTGCAGTATTATTTCCGCTGGAACTTGAAAAACGATGAGAAATTGTATTTTCGTTCCTACGAATACAAATATTACTGGAGCATGATGAAATGGCATTATCCTCAGCATTACAGTTACAGACTGTATTTTCTTGGAGCTCTTTATCGTTACTTTGGGAAGAATTTTTGTCAGTGACAACACGATTGGAATGTGAAGATTTATCTTTTAGTTTATCCCTACGATGTCCAGAACTTGTCCGTTTTGTCGCCAGTGAAGTAGATGGAGGAGTATTGTTAGATGATGAGTTCCCACTGATTGTGTTACCAGTGCAGGTAGTGCCGCTCGAAGAAGAATTACAATTCATAGGGTTGCCATTATTTCCAAAAAATTTCTTACCACCACTTGAGCTGATCTGAGCATTTGTATTTCCCGTTTGAGCCTGAGTAGTAGATGTAGTAGACGTTAAGCATGCCATTGCACTTGTGTTCTCATCTGTTGTGATGTTACTACCACTAATAGCGCCCTTTGTCATTCCATTTTGTAGTTGCTCAGTAGCTTTTACTATTTCATGCTTGGCTTCTGAACTCTTTGTACCAGGTTTTGTACGCTTTATTTTCATTTTTAAGCCTTTGTCGAGAGTAGCTTGATGATCAATTGACATCTTAGTAATGGACTTGTTGATATTAGAGGACACACTCTGACTACCGCTCATGTTACCTATACTTACGCAACCAACATTACCACTAGCGTTGGTATTGTTACCAGCTTGGGACGACATATTGCTTGGAAATGTGCCCTTTTCGTGGGAATCAGAGTCAGATTTCGTAGTAGTTGTAAAAGTTAAAAAGTTTGGTGGATGCGTAGTTGAAATTAAGTGGCCTCTTTTTGAAAACCCTGCAAATGTAGAGGTGTGTGAAACCAGTTTCTCATAAGACTCTAAGTCTGGCTCGATTTCCTGCGCCTTCGTATCGCTTCCGGATACATACGAAATTTCATGAGATGTATTACTTGTTGTTTTTAACAAATCCTTTTTTTGAAAAATTAAGTATTCATCTCGCTTAAACTTAGGTAAATGTATTTGAGGGTCTATTTTAAACGACTTTTCTATGTCCGCGTCTAGCTCGTTCAATAATTCCGGTATTCCGCCAATGTCCCACTCTTCTTCGTACTCGAAGTTAGCGTCTTTATTACTAATTTCAATCGGCAATAATAAGCCGGAACCACAAGTGTCTTTAGTTTGCCAATCTGTAATTAAACAAAAATGAAATAAAAATATGTTAAACGCATTTAAACAGAAATTATATACAGGGTTTTCCATTAAGGACATACCATGAGATATAGAGTTAAAGGTTATTCTAGGTGTAGAGCAAATGTTACACTTTAAGAATGAGAACAGCGATCTATTCTATTGACTGGAACATTGGCAATTTCGCGTTGGATGTTTTCCCTGAGCTCGTCTAAAGTTGTTGGCTTGTTGGCATAGAAAACAAAACAAGAAATAAAATGACGTTAAATCGCACGAACGAATTTGCCTTTCAGTAAATGGATTGTAACGCGTGCTGTGTGGTAAGTGGCACCACATATCCACATAACAAATATCGGCGATGTCAAGCTCATCCAATTCTGGCCAACAATAATTTTCTAAGATGGCACGATAGCGCCATGTTTGTTTTCATCGACGAAAAATACGGCCCAATCACACCTCCGGCATGAAAACCACACCACACAGTAATATTTTGCGGATACAATTGTGTCTCCTGAAGCACATGTGGGTTTGCTGCTGTCCAATTACGCATATTTTGTTTATTGACAAAACCTTAGAATTTCGATTTAATTTTAATGATTTCCAAACGTTGATCGTAAGTCTACTTTACCATGACGAAAATGTTGACTTCGCCTAACGATTCGACACTGAAAGATCATTAAAAATGTTTGAGAGTGCGTTGACTTAGAAATACGAAATTGTTATGTCCCTATTGGAAAACCAGTTATAAGTATTAACGAAATCCAATTATAACGTCATATTTGCCGAAAACATATTCACCAACATACATGCACTACATACATAGGTGGCTAAAAATAAACAACTGATATTACATTTCAAAGAAAATTCAATTAATAATATTTTATCAGGTTGAAATTATACCTATAAGGTAAAAAAACTGATAAGAAAAATATTTATTTTGTTAAGAAAAATAATTTGAATTAATTCAAAAACTGAAGCCACATTTTTATTTTCTATCAAAAATTTCTATTAAATTTAACAATCGATATCATTGCCATAGTTTCTCATAATAAGTAATTCATTGTTATCTGTTGCATGCGTCTGGAATACTGTTAGAACTGGTGCGTTTGTTTATCTAAGAATCGCTTAGACTAAGCGATCTGTAAAACCCCAAAGATTTTAGATTGAGTGGCCACACCGCAACTCAGGTTTTTGACTTACTTTATCAATCTGTAACATATGCAATTTATGGTAAAGTGAAAATCTAATTGATGAATGGCATATTTTCAGCAAAAGGAAGCATTACATTCTTTGGACAAACCGAAAACGCATACTGTTAAGGTGACTGCCTCTGGCCAAAGACTGTTTCTTTCGGGTCAATTCGGTACTTAGAACCGGCCGTCGCGACGCGTCGTGGGATCGATGATCGATCAGCAATCACGTTCGGTGGCACAACAGTGACAGATCCGAAGCGGTGCGCAATTTAGTTCAACCGACTTTTTTTAGCACCCAGAGAGCGATAAGGCGAAAAGGAGAGTATTGCGTCGTACCCGCGCTCTCTGATTCGAAGAGGCACCACCACAATTTAACGACGGCGACCGTCCCGCGACTGCCAGTTTTATCTACCGGATTGACCCGAAGCAGACACTTTTCGGCCAGGGGCAGTACCTGACAATATGTGTTTCTTGTTCGTCCATTTTTTTGTCGTGTGAGCAGCACTTCCCGGAATGCCTGCTCCGAATATTACTGGTCCAAGACGTGATGACATTCGTCGCTCCAACCCTACTGACTGAAGTTGTGGATAACGGTCCCTCTCTAACCCTGGAAGAAGGATGATCGGACAGCCGTCACGTTCGGTGACAGAACAGTGACAGTTCCGAAGCGATGAGCGAGTTATTTTTACCGCCTTTTTTTTATTGAGCACCCAGAGAGTGATAAGGCGAAAAGGACTGTTAGCCTCTCGAATGCGAGCCCTTTTAAGTACATTTTTCAATACATTCTCACACATTTCACGCGGTATTTCATTAATTTCATCGCGAATATTTTGATTGTATTGCATAAGCGTTTCTGGTTTGTATGCATAAACGTTGCTTTTCAGATATCCCCACAAAAAGAAGTCCGGAGCAGTCAAATCAGGCGACCGTGGAGCCCAATCAACATCGCCATTTCTTAAAGTAACTTGTTGTGGAAAGAGGTCTCGAAGTAATTGCATTGTAATTCTGGCTGTATGCGATGTGGCACCGTCTTGTTGGTACCATATTATAATCAAGACCAAAACATGTAGTTCTGGAGTTAAAAAGTTGTCAATATATCACGATATCGCTCCCCACACGCAGAGAAAAGATATGGTTACACTATGGTCACCGTAACACTAATATGTTCTCTACAATAAAAGCATGTTCGTCGCAACCATAGTATTGTTTTTTGAATTTTATTTTGACAATAGTATGATTGCGACAATATTGCTATTGTTGAAATGTAACAATAGTATTATTGCCAAATTTAGAAATGAAAATATGGTTGTAGCAACCATATAAACATGGTTGGTGCAACAAAAGTATTGTTGTTCAAAATTTACGTTAACAATAATTTGATTACGGCAATCATACAGTATGGTTGCGACTATGAACATAACAAAACAGGTTTTATAGAGTATACATGTATGTGTGTGCGTATTTTTTTTTTGATACAAAAAAAAACACATACACACGATACAGTGAATGGTTGCTGTCCATTAAAAAAACAACAACAATCGGAATATAGTTCAAGGGATTTTTATTGTTTTTTTTGTTCGGTGAAATACTCTAATACCGACTGGTTCTCGTTTATTTAAAATCTGCTTGCACTTAAGTATATAGCCATTGATCATGGTAAAATCACATTCGTTACTTGGTGTCTACGGATGGTGAAGCAGCATTCACCCCTGCTGGCAACTAAAAGTATTTTTGACCGTTGGAATATATATTTTTGTTTCTTGAATGAAATGTTTAATAAAAACATGGCATCAAATCTGGCTATGATCTACGAGTAATAGTAATGCAATTTAAAATAGCATACTTAATAAGAATCTCTATTTTTGAATAACAACAATAACCAATCCTAATAAATAATTTTGGGGATTATAGTATGGTTGAGTGTGAATCATACTATGGTTGTGGGGATCATAGTATGGTTGCGTGTGAATCATACTATGGTTGTGAGGATCATACTATGGTTGTATGAGGAACATACTATGGTTGTGAGGATCATAATATGGTTGTGGAGATAAAAGTATGGTTGAGTATGAATCATACTATGGTTGTGAAGATCATACTATGGTTGTATAAGAAACATACTATGGTTGTGAGGATCATAATATGGTTGTGGAGATAATAGAATGGTTGAGTGTGAATCATACTATGGTTGTGGGGATCATAGTATGGTTATGTGTGAATCATACTATTGTTGTGAGGATCATAATATTGTTGTGTCACAACCATATACCTAACAATAGTATGATCCTCTTCGAATATTGTCACCCCAACCATACTTTTATTCTGCGTGCATTGACAGTTACCGTTACGCTGTTTTCATTTTCATGGAAGTAATGGATGCAAAGGTGACTGATGAACAACTTAAGGGTTTTTTCATCGCCCAGAACCAACTATTCTGTTTATTCACATATACATTCTAATGAAAATGTGCCTCGCCACTCATGATTTTTTCATGAAAATCGGGGTTGTCATGGGCGAGCTGTAACATCCTATTAGTATATGTAAGACGGCGTAAATGGTCTTGTGGAAGAAGCTCTTGTGTCAACTGAATCTTAAATAGAAACAAATGCAAATCCTTGAGCAAAATTGTGGCCAAAGTTGTTCTTTGAAGATTAAGCTACTGAGCATGGCGCACTGTGGCTGAAATTTTGATTTCGTTGGCCAACAGAGTAATTTTTTTTCCCGATTTGTACGCCTTTTTGTATCTTATATATCCAGATTAAGGTAGCCAAAAAATTAGGTTAAACTATTGCTAATTGTGGGCGTGGCAGAAAAAGGTGTTTTTTGTTTTTTTTTATCAAAAATAAATGGTTACTACTCGGAAGCTATCATCGATAATGGCCTGGGGTCTTTTTTTTAATGTTGGTAGGATTATAGTCTTTAGTAAAGCTGGTCACAGCTTTAGCGTTTAATATTAGGGACGTTATGAAATATTTATGAATCTACCATATTTTTCTCAAATTTAAACTTTAGTGGAATAGAACTTCTAGGGAACAAGAAACGTGTACCACCCGGAGAAAGGTGAAAGTGTTTCTTTAACCCTATATATACTTTTGTACCCGCACGACCCGCCGGTAGAACACTTTTTTTATTTTAATGAAATTACTCTAAAAAAATTCAAATAACGATAATTGAAAGGGCCCTAAAAGTACTCGTGTACAATGGTGTATTAAATATGTGCTGTAGGTATTTTATAGCTAATAATGAAATAATTAAATATAATACCTTCAAAAGGGTTTTATGGCTTTGTTTTGATCAGCAAAAAAATAAGTCATAAAATTATCACAATAGGTTCTACATTAGACATATGATCTCTTTCTAAATTTACCTGTTATCAAATTTTAGGGTCAACCAAATTCATAAACAATTTTATAAGTGTGTCAATAATCGCAACATTAAACCACTAAAGATAAAAAACAACCCCATATTGGCGGGATACTAATTAGTTTTACCTGATATTAAGGTCTTGGTAACAAGTGCAGTTATGTTCAATTTAAGTACTACCTGCTATGAAATTAAAGATCAATGTGTGAATATCATGGATCTAAAAATCTATACAATTACGGATTCGATAAGTGTTTACTCAGAAATAAGTTAATCCTTTAAGTGTACGGACGTATATTCGCAAGTAATAAAACATAACAGACGCAAATAAAAATATTCAGAAAAATATGGAGAGCTTCAGTTATAAAGAACTGGTCGAAGAGTATTTTAGAAACAAAAACCAGGAAGATGTTCTTAGTTACGTTAAAATAAAATTAAACTTAAATTCGTGTAGCACCTAAATACAAGAATAAAAATATCTAATTTCGTCAAAGCACTAAAAAACGCTACAAAGAAGTTAGCTACAGTAAAGAAAAGTTTTATATAAAAAGTGCAAACTGGTTAGAATGCCAACTTACTGTCGCTGCAGAAACAGCAAAGCAAGATAAGGCTGGAAGACCACGCAAATCATTGGACAACTAAAGCGATAGATCTTAGAGGCGGAAACTTAAAGATGTTAACGATGAAATTGGTTGTACAAATATAAAAGAATCTTTCCTACAACAATTAAAATCACAGAACCAATTTACAAAAGTGGATATCATTGAAAAAGTTGTTAAAGCTAGTCTAGTGAGAACAAAACGGATTCTTAAAAGTATACCAACCCCGAGCGATGCAAAACAGTTCACAAATGAGGAGGCATTAGCACTATTTCTGGATTTGAAATTAACATAACAGCAATATATTCAGCTCAGATTGCGTGCGATTCAAAAGGGCTCAAATTTGTATCCAGCATATCACATAACCGCTGCTAAAATGGACTGTTTTCCATCAAAGGACACTATTACAATCACACCAACTTCGGCAGAGGTACAACTACAATCTCTACTTGATCACACAGCCGAACGCTTGCTACCATCAATAACAGGAAATGAGTTAAATAAATATGGAAACACAAAGTTAATTCTTATTTGTAAATGGGGATGTGATGGTTCTTCGGGACAAAAACAATACAAACAAGTTGTATGTGAAAATATTTCGGACTCAGATATGTTCATGGTATCATTTGTACCAATGCGATTGAAAAAGATTTTGGAAGATTCAGAGCCTTCGACTAGTAGAACGCAAACAATGGATATTTGGAAAATGAGACACCGTCTTCTACAAAATACTGCAGGCCAATCAAATTTGAATTCAAAAAAGAAACTCATGATGCCATTAAGAAAGAATTTAGTGATATCAAGGCCCAAATTGCAGCACTACAACCATTACAATTACATTTAGATGGGCAGCAAATAGAAGTAAGCTACCAATTAGTGCTGACAATGATGGATGGAAAAGTAGGTCAGGCTTTGACTAACACGAAGGCTGCATCCAGCTGCATTATATGTCAAGCAACATCAACCCAATTAAATCAAGTCCCGACAAAATCATTAGATAATACCCATGCATATGAATTTGGATTGTCACCACTACATGCAGGAATACGACTTATGGAACACATACTAAAAATCAGCTATTATTTGGATTTCGGGTCTTCAGGATCAATAAGAAACAACGAAACCATCAAAGATTTAAGAAGTTCAAAAAAGAAACATGTTCAAGATGAATATCGCAAATTTGGATTGATTATTGATCAGGCAAAACAAGGGTCAGACAATACAAATGATGGCAATACCGCAAGAAAATAACAGGAGTGGACTTGAGCCTTATTTTCAGATTTAAAAGAATCCTAGAAGTACTTGCGTGCAATGACGAAATTGACTCTAGAAAATTTGGAGATTATGCAAAGGAAACTGCAAAAATATATACAACCATCTACCCATGGAGAAATATGTCTGCAACAGTTTACAAAATCCTTTACCATGGAGAAGATGTCATTAAATATCATTTGGTGCCACTTGGAGAACTATAAGAGAAGGCTCGGGAAAATAGGAAAAGGGATTACAGATTTTATAGAGAGCACAATACTAGAAAAATTTCACGAAATTTCACATATGAAGATCTATTTCATATATTATTCGCAACGTCAGATCCGTTCATCTCCAGTATTCGCAATCAATGGAAAGTGGAACATCGGGATTTAGATGAAGAAGCCTAAAAACTACTAATAAACAGAAATAGCACGGAACAAAATATGAAATATTTGCAATCGATATTTAAGTCAAATGAATAATAATTATAATTGCGTTTCATTGTTATTTAATTACGAAAAACATAGTATTAGTAAAAAATAATATTAAACAGAACCTACCATTGTTACAAATGTTATTAAAATCTATTGCAGTTTTTATTTTAAAAATGTTTTTTAAAATTATTAAATTTGACAGAAAAAATAATACATTTTTCTTTAATAATAGCAAAATCTCCAGTTGATTTTACTATTTTTTTGTGTAACATTAATAAAATTCCATTATTACAAAAAATATTTATAATTATTATTAAAATCCAAATATTAAATTTTTTAATAAATAAAAAAATAATAAACCAATAGTTCACTATAAAAGTTAAAAAAATCAAAAGTTTAACTTTGACCTAGAATTCCTTAAAAAGTCCTCAATCAATTTAATGTAATTAAAAGTGAGTCAAGTTGGACTAAATATCTATCCATTAAAAAAAAATATCTTAAATATTTTGATCGGTTCAAAAGTTACAGAATTTTGGCCAACGAAAAACGATTTTCAGCCACTGTGCGGCGTCGAATTGAGGTTGATGGATTGTTTTAAACACTTTCTTGAGCAGCAGCAATGTTTTTAGCCAATCATGCAGTACGTTGTGGTCCATGCTTGGGCCTATCAACTACAGACCCTCTTTCTTCGAAATCATTCACTACACGATAAAGTTGTGGCAAGTTGTTTCTACCAAAAATTTCACGTAAACTTCTCATCGTCACAGTAATCGATGATTGATTTTGATAAAAATGTTTTAACGATTAAAACACATTGGTTTATCGAATATTTTTCCATAATAAATTTGCCACGTCTCTACTTTACGACTGCTAAATATAAACTGTCAAGACTAATGTATACCAAAATGGCGGCAAAACAAAGTAGGACACCTTACCGGCGGACACCCTGTATATGTGCGGGCGCCTGTCATATGTAGAATTTAGCGGCAGGAAGTCGAAGCCCCGTAGAGATAAACAAGAAGTTCCCCACAGTGAGGTGATATCTCCGGCACTGTTTAACCTGTACTTCTCTAAACTTCCTGCACCACCAGACGGGGTTGAAATTGTTTCGTACGCTGATGATTGACAATTATGGATTTAATACTAAAAGAAAATCAGCTGTTACTTCACTGACTTAGCCCGTTCCTTCACTGCGACGATATTAAAATATCCGCCTACATTGGCCTAAGGCGAAAAAGTTCGTCTTTAAGGGACTATTGTACAAATCATAAATATTTGTCAGCGGGCAATGGTTAAAATACCTCAACAATGGTTTAGCTGCAGCACGTTTCTATTTTGCTCGTCACATATGTATATATAAGTACATAAACAATTCATTTATACGTACCCTAAAAATCAAAACAAGTAAAAACGTTGTAAAGTTCTGCCATAACAAACCTTGTACCCTCTACCGACGCAACTAATGCGCAAAGAATGGTACGTATTTCGGCCCATGCGTCTGCCCTAATCTCAGCCAGATCTTTTAAATAACTATATTTTTAGATATGTGACAAAATGCATTAATCGCGCGTTTTGACCATATGGTACGTTTTTGGGTTACATAAGCCAAAAAGTTCAACAACTATTTCATTTTTTGAGGTATTTAGTGCATCCCAACTAACAGTACCCATTTTAACTATTGTCCATCTATAAAGAAGTATTATTTCGTTAGCTATACTAACAAACAGGCATAGTCCAATTGTACAAATTTTTCAGGAGGAAGAAAGAAAAGTCTAGCTTTTTCTGTTTTAATTATTTTCTGATATAGTAACAGCAGGAATCTTTTAAAATACGCTCCGCTTAAATACGAGGGTTGTTATTTATATTTCGGGTCCGACAATAAAAACATAATAATTTATCATCGAAAATGGTTTAATTGTTTTTCAAAATATTCTCCTTTAAGATCAATACACTTTTGCATGCGCACAAACCAATTTTCCACTCCGATTGAGACCTCCAAAATATGATTTTTAGCGCTGAATAACATTGACCACGCATTTGTTTCTTGATGCATGGGAAGAAGATTAGTCATTGGGTGCCAGATCAGGGCTGTGCGGTGGATAGCCCATCAATTCGATATCTTGAGTGGTCAAATAGCTCATAGTTTTAGGTGATGTTTGAGAGCTCGCATTGTCGTGATGCAAAATGATCCGTCTTCTCTTATTACGAGGGCGGTTCGGAAAGTTCTTAGCCTATCAATGAAAGAGAATAGTTAGTTTTTCAAAAATATTTTTATTTTTCAATATAATCTCCTGAAACTTCAATACACTTAGTCCAACGCTTATCTAGCAATTCTATCCCTTGATTAAAATAGTTTTCCTCGAGGTCTTCAAAATAGTGGTTTACAACTGTAATTGCATCTTCATTTGTGGTAAAACGCTTGCCAGCAAGGAATTTTTTTAGATTTAGGAACAGGTAAAAGTCACTGGGAGCTAAATCAGGAGAATAAGGTGGGTGGTCAAGCAACTCGTACTTTAATTCGTTGATTTTAGCCATTGTTAAAACACTCTTATGCGCTGGTGTGTTGTCTTGATGAAAAATTATTTTTTTGTGTTGTAAGCCAGGACGTTTTTCTCGAATTTGTACATTTAATTGATCTAAAAGGTTGCAATAGTACGCTGAATTTATTGTTTTAACCTTTTGCAGATAGTCAATCAATAAAATACCTTTGAAGTCCCAAAAAAACCGTTGTCATAACCTTACCAGCCGATTGAATTGTTTTTGCCTTCTTTGGGGCACTTCCTCCAGCTTCAGTCCATTGTTGGGATTGTTCTTTTGTCTCTGGAGTATAGTGGTGGATCCATGTCTCATCAACAGTTATGAAACGACGCTTAAAATCCATTTTATTTCGCTGAAAACGATCCAAACAAGCTTGAGAAATGTTCATTCTTATGCGTTTTTGGTCGACTGTTAACAAGTCCGGCACCCTTCTTTCAGAAAGCTTTTCCATCTGTAGTTTTTCATGCAAAATTAAATGGACTCGATCATTTGAGATACCCATGATATTAGCTATTTCACGCACTTTTATTCGTCGATCATTTAATACCATATCATGCACTTTGGCTGCAATTTCTGTTGTTGTTGCTGTTTTTGGACGTCCACTACGTGGTTCATCTTCAATGCTTGTATGACCACGTTTAAATTCAGCAACCCAATTTTTTACTGTTGCATATGAAGGAGCACTTTCACCTAACACATTCCGTGCCATGTGGCAACATGTCAGGTTATACCACGAACAACTTTAAGCTATGTGGGATCCAACGAGAACATTTTTTTGACGGCTAAATTAACATGCAATATCTTATTGATGCTTGTCATACTCATGCTCAAGGATGCCTAAATCTCATGGTATGTCACATGTAGGTCTTCCTTAATTAGTTCACGCACAGCATCGATGGTTTCTGGCAAAGTGAGCGAAGTTGACCGTCCTTCCTTGAATTCATCCTGGAGCGAACGGCGTCAGAAACTGAACTCTTGGTACCAGCGATTAACAGTGGTTTTTGATGATGCTTCATCGCCGAAAGTCGAAACAAGTTGATTTAAACACTCTTGTCTCAATAACCCACGCCGAAAATCGGAAAAATCATTGCACGACAATTTTCACGGGGTAATTCCATTTTTTGACTGAGATGAATTTTTTAACACACTGTAAACAAAGCAATTCGTCCTCAAATGACAAAACGTTCTGAGTAAAGTTATGCTAGAAAATGTTATAGTTTCCAATGGAACACTAGTATTGTCAGGACTCGAAATATAAATAGCAACCCTCGTACCACTAATAGGATGATAAAACCAAAATACGATCTCAATACACTTAGTCCAACGTTTCTCCAATTTGTGTATCCCTTCCAAAAAATAGGATTTTTCGAGGTCCGTAAAATAGGTCAATAATTTCATCGTTGGAGCCGAATCTCTTTCCACCGAGCCATTTCTTTAGGTTTGGCTATAGGAACAAGTTACTGGGGGCTAAATTCGGAGAACATGGCCAATTTGTAATCATATTAATACGTTTTTGCCATTGAGACTGCACACGTGTGCACCCGTGCATTATCTGGAAGAAAAAGAACATTTTTTTGCCATATGGGGTCGTCCTCGTTAAATCGGTCCAATAAGTTGGAATAATATTCGATGTGGATTATTTAGCGTGTGGATTATTTAGAGTGCATCCCAAAAAACTGTTGCCATCACCATATTGGCCGACAAAGTCACCATGGCCTTCTTCGGCGCCTGTTCACCCGGAGAAACGCATTGTTTAGACTGCTGCTTGGTCTCCGGAGTGTTAAAATACGAGGACTGCTATATATATTTTTGGCCTAATAATGAAAATGCGAATATTTATCATCAAAAATAGTTTTATTGTTTTTCAAAGTATTCTCCTGCATGAGTTATACACTTTTGCATGCGCACACCTTCTAAACATGGTTTTTGTATGCTTCAACAGCGACGAAAATCGTTGACCACGAATTTTTTTCTTGATGTGCGGGAATAAGAAGAAGTCATTGGGTGCCAAGTCAGGGCTGTACGGCGGATGACCTATCAATTCAAAGTTTTGGATGGTCAAAAAGTCGAGGGTTTGAGCCGATAAGTGAGAGCTCTCATTGTCATGGTGCACAATGATTCTTTCTTGTTCGTTTTTCGAATTTCTCCGATGACTTCAAACAAACAAATTGTGGTGTACCACTCGGAATTATCGTCCTACATTGCTCAAGCGGAACAGTCACCACCTGACCAGTTTGCCCGAAGAAACATGCGACCATTTGCTTTAAAGTGCTTCTTCCACGAACAACTTTCGTTGGATATGGCTCGTCTTCGAAGACTCACACTGTCGACTGTTGTTTTATTTCATGCTCATACGCATATATCCATGATTCGTCACCTGTGATGATCTTATAAACTTGTTTTAAGCACCGCGATCGTATTTTTTCAAAATGTCTTTGCACCAATCGACACGAGCCTTTTTTTGAGAGATTGTCAAATTATGCGGGATCGAACGAGAACAAACCTTTTTTACGGCCAGGTGTTCATGCAATATCGAATGTGTGCTGGTGGAAGAAATTCCCAAGAATGCTTCTATCTCATGGTATGTCACATGACGATCTTGCATTATCAGTTCTCGCACGGCATCAATGTTCTTTGGCATAACGGCCGTTTTTGGATGACCTTCACGACCTTCGTCTTTGAGCGTGCGTCGCACGATGGGGTATTTGACCACCAAAATGGAGATTAATTGAAAAATGAAATTTAGATATCCGATTAAAGTTTTATACTCGATTTTTGTAGACAATATTCTCCATCATTAGGCAAAAGAATCGATAACATATGTTGCTTAATACATTTTTTGTGATTTTCTAAAAATATGTAGTCAAAATGTAGAAAATTAAAAGTGACTATTTATTGTGGTTACATTAAAATCATTGTTGTATATATTGTTATTGTTATCTATATTTGTAACTAACGGTGCATTACCATGCACCCTAAAGCAATTATTTTTTATTGAATATTAACAATAAAATGATCACGATAATTATTTTAAAGATTTTTGTTAAATATAATATCGTGTCAATATTCGGAGATATTTTTAACTCTACCATTATAGAGGTATAAGGTGTGCACACTTCGGTGTGTCTGGTTTTGATTTATTATTTTTAAGTACAAAGCAAAAGTGACAATTAAAACGTGATGTTCCAAAAGGAATATATAAAGATTTAACCCCGTTTTCTTTTCACAGCAACATTAATAATTTGATGAATACCATTGAGTTATGAAGCAAAAATTTTCAAAATTATTAAATAATTTACTTAGTAGTTCTTAATTAAAAATATCAAAATATTATTTTATAAAAATATAGCTTTTATTTCATTTGTTCATAACTAATAGCTAAGTATTACATAACACAATGTTAGCAACTTTATTCTCATGTTATAATTTAAAATTAAGTTACGGCCAATATAATAATTTTTAGTTGAAATATCTGTAAGGCTTTAAGAAGCCGGTCAAATTTTTGGGGATTGTATAGTATGTTACAGCGACTATATTATATATCATTGTCGAGGCATTATTTTGGTATCTGAGGGGTTTGCATTCACAGAGTTTTATTGATATAGCCTTAAGTCGGCTGAAAAGATTTTTTCGGCTGTCGGTTTTTAATTTTTTTACTCTTTTCTCGGCCGATTTATGTTAAATTACCGTTAAAAGATAAACCTCTTTGAGGGTTATCATATTGATATTTTGAGGTTCCACGTAAGCTATACACATCGGAAGATATAGCACAATATCGGATGTAAATATATATTTTTGAAATACTATAATCCACACTGTCGCCAGTTGATTGCCGAATTTAATAAAGTTATCTGCAATAGACAGATCTCAGTTAGGGCTATCAAATTGATCTCAGAAGGCTCCACGTGGGATATACATATCGGGAATTATAGCCCGATATCTGCCGTAAATGTGTTTTTTCGACGTAATATCGCCGATAGTTATGCCATTTGTATTGCGATTTTGATTAAATTAAGTGCAAAGGACGCAGATTGTTGAAGGCTATAGTTTTAGTATTTGAAGGTGGCACGTGGAATGCATACATCGAAGTTATAGCCCAATATACGTTAAAAAATTATATTTCTTTATATATCTTTATCTTTTCCGATGTTTCGGCCATATCTAAGCTATTTTAAGGCCGATTTTTATAAAATCAACTGGAATCGGCTAATAATCTCAGAAATAGTAAATATATATAAACATTACATCTCCGGAAAGCGTCCTTTAATTAATCTCCATTTTGGGGGTACAATACCCCGCTGTGCGTCGGCCATTGAATTTATTAAACCAGTTTTTCACAGTGGTATAGGATGGTGCTCCATCGCCATACAAAGATTTAAGTTCAACGACGTGAAAACGTCGAAAATTGTGAAAAATGCTCGCACGAAAATGTTTTTTTTTTTTGGTTTTTATCCGCATTAGGACAGAGTTGGTTGAATATGTATACAATATTTATATACCAGGGCTGATTTTTTGTGGTAGAGTCTATTTGTTTAGTTCTTTAGCAACTGTGGATTTTGTTGTGGTGAGTTTTATATTTTTTCTTTGATTCATTTCTTCGCATTTTCCTTGTTCATTCATGGATTTACGGTGTGTAATAGTGTTTATTTGTTTTGAGATTTTTTTGGATATATTTTTCATTTATTAGTGTTTAATTGTTTTGTGGATTTTAGATATATTTTTCCTTTATTAGAGTTCGATGTTGCACACTTTTATAAAGTTTAAAAATTGTGTTTAGCTCGTTTGTTTTATTTCGGTCTGCTTTTACACATTGAACAGGGATTAAACCGGCTCAAGACCTCTTGCTTCTATATTTAAATAGAAGACATTCGTTCTCATTCGTTTGGGGAGAGCCTGGCCTTATAGAGTTCGGTTTTACTTTCAACAATTGCAGCTAGGTTTTCTGAAGAGGATTGTCACGGACCCGAAATCATAATAAAAGTAGTGTGCAGCCACGAAAATCAATGTCACTTTGCCATTTTTGCTAAAAACTTGTTTTCTATTTAAATATAGAAGCAAGAGGTCTTGAGCCGGTTTAATCCCTGTTCAATGTGTAAAAGCAACAGACCGAAATAAAACAAACGAGCTAAACATACGTACATGCAAGGTTTATAAATACAAGGTTACGCCATCAGCAAAAATTGCCGTTAGGTGACGTAGTTGGTGACAAACATCAAAAAGAAGTGGGTTGCCAGCTCTATGTCTGCCTACTTTTAGTTAACAAAGCTAAGATTTCATGTGAAAAATGTACATATTGCAGTGAGTTGGCAACCCTACAGCTGAAATCACTTTGTCAGATTTGTGAAGAAATAAAACAACAAATCGAAACGTAAACATTAAGTGTGCAGTGGGCAAATGTATGAAAACCAACAGTAAAAAATATGTGAGTATGTGTATAAGTAACATTTTTATTGTTTGATTAGAAACATTTAGTTTGTGTTTTTAATCCAAAGAAGTGTGACAAAATAGGAGAAAAAAACAAAATATTTTTACCAAAAAAAGAAAATTAAATAAAACTTTAACTTAATATACAAAAAATTGTTCGTTTTTCGCTAATAAATAAATTGATGGCAAAAATAGTCAATTGTCCCACTGTTATGAATACACAAATATTATCAGCTGTTAGCTCGAAATTTTTAGCCAATAGGAACAAAGTTTGCGTGACGTCATTGGTGACAAACGTCAAAAACAGAAAAGGGAAGGGGGCTGGGATGGCGTAACCTTCTATACATAAACCTTGCGTACATGCACGGCACAGCACACAAGTTGGCATAGTCAACTAAACTCTTTTCACAACACACACACACGTTGTAAAAGAAATCTATTGATGGCTCTCGATGTGGTGTCTCTTTAGAGATGGCAAGAGTGAGTTGTATTTTCGTGGGCAATTGTGTGAAGAAAACTTGAAAAGTAAGGTTTACAACAGTAGTTCTCATTCGTTTGGGGAGAGCCTGGCCTTATAGAGTTCGGTTTTACTGTTCAACAATTGCAGCAAGGCTTTCTGAAGAGGGTTGCCACGGACCCGAAATCATGATAAAAGTAGTGTGCAGCCACGAAAATCAATGTCACTTTGCCAGCAGGGGTGAATGCTGCTTCACCATCCGTAGACACCAAGTAACGAATGTGATTTTACCATGATCAATGGCTATATACTTAAGTGCAGGCAGATTTTAAATAAACGAGAACCAGTCGGTATTAGAGTATTTCACCGAACAAAAAAAAACAATAAAAATCCCTTGAACTATATTCCGATTGTTGTTGTTTTTTTAATGGACAGCAACCATTCACTGTATCGTGTGTATGTGTTTTTTTTTGTATCAAAAAAAAAATACGCACACACATACATGTATACTCTATAAAACCTGTTTTGTTATGTTCATAGTCGCAACCATACTGTATGATTGCCGTAATTAAATTATTGTTAACGTAAATTTTGAACAACAATACTTTTGTAGCACCAACCATGTTTATATGGTTGCTACAACCATATTTTCATTTCTAAATTTGGCAATAATACTATTGTTACATTTCAACAATAGCAATATTGTCGCAATCATACTATTGTCAAAATAAAATTCAAAAAACAATACTATGGTTGCGACGAACATGCTTTTATTGTAGAGAACATATTAGTGTTACGGTGACCATAGTGTAACCATATCTTTTCTCTGCGTGTGGGTGTAGATGGAGCTAAACCGAGATTTCTTTTTAGGTGTTGGTTTTGGAAGCTAGTGAGTTTTTAATTTATTTATGTGGGCATGTGAGACATAGAGGATAAAGGATATTCTGTTTTGGAAAAAACTAGAGATTTCGTGAGATTGTTTGCTATGGTGGGATGTAGACCCTTATTAACACTAGTTACCATTTTGAGTTCGTTTATTGTTGTTTTACACTCTAAAAGTTTTTTCATAATGATCATTGAGCGAAAGACTATTTTTTATGTATCGGCCTAGGAATTTTTTTTCATTGGCGATGGGAATCTCTAGTTTAGTTTGTTGAGAAGACTTGAAAATTTCGCAGCCTTAATTTGGAGGTTATTGGTCGCTATATCAAAATCTTGGTGAGTCGATTCAATTATGAAGACATCAGCGAATTGAAAAACATATGTGTTTTGATCGGCTATTCCATGGAGTCCAATTGTATAAATGTTAAAGAGTGAGGGGCGTAGGCAGCTATCCTGAGGAAGGCCGTTGTATATTTCAAGGGATTTATCCCCCAATACAAGTGTTCTTTTATTACGAAGTTAAAAATCTAGTTCGTTATTTGTTGAGGACATTTAATTTCGGTAAGTATTTGATATAGAATTCTAATATTTACACAATCGTAGGCTTTTGACACATCAAGTGAAAGTAGGATTATTTTTTCTTTTTTTCCTTATGTAGTGTGATGGTGTGGAGGTATTGAAACGGAAATGTGTTTTCTATATGTGACGCGCAAATTAGAAAGGAACCTAAGGCTAAAAACCAGTTTTGTTCAGGAGAGCCATTTTAAAGATTAGGTCCCTTTCTATTTGCGCTTAGAATCGTCGACTTCACTTTCATAAAACGCGCATATCTCTGGGAGGGAACACTTTTGGGCATGGGATCGGTCTCATTCGATGCTCAGATGTTGTCCACATCAAAAAAAGTAAAAAGTTGATGAAAAGTTTTGTTCAGGAGAGCCATTTTAAAGATTAGGTCCCTTTCTATTTGCGCTTAGAATCGTCGACTTCACTTTCATAAAACGCGCATATCTCTGGGAGGGAACACTTTTGGGGCATGGGGTCGGTCTCATCCACATCAAAAAAAGAAAAATTAATTAATTTTTTTACCCTTAGGTCCCTTTCTCTATGCGCTGTCACATATGCATACGATTGTGGAGGAATTATTTGGTTTTTATCAATGAATTTTGTTAGGCGTTCTTTTACCATTATGTTCAACATCTTAACAAAAACAGATATTAAAGCTACTGGTCTAATGTTTGTGAAATCTTTTTAGTCTTTGCCTTTCTTTGGAATCGGAGCTATCTTTATTTTGCGCCATTCAACTTTTATTTTGCATTCTTTCCAGGCCTTATTTAAAGCAGACAGTATATTTTCTTTGGATTCAGAGGACAGGTGGTTTAATATTTCATATGTGACTCCACCCAGGCCAGCTGCTGATGGTTTTTTTCTTTTTATCAAGAGCGTTAAAAAATTCATCGGTAGAGAAAAGAGTTGGGTTTTCTGCGGCAACATGAGGTAAGTTAATTGGGCTGTTACAAGGTACTTGGTTTTTTAGAAACATTAGGTAATCGTTGTTGTTTTCAGGGCACCATTTTGATTGCGTGGGAGAAGATATGGAGTTTTTGCAGCCACGGACGTACTTAAAAAAGGGACTTGTGATTTGGTGATATGGACAGTTTTGTTAAGTTGATGTGTGAGTTATGACTTTTGCTTTTCTTATTGATTTCTTAAATTCTTTTGTAGCTTTAGATAGAATTTCAGCATAAATATTATTTTTGCACAAGTTAAACTTTTTTTTAGCTACTGTTTTTAGTCGATAACAATTTCTGTTTCTTCCCCCCACCATTTCTTAGGTGTTTTCTTGTTGTTTAAAACATAAGTTGAGTTTGAAGTGAAGTATTTTCTGTTTAAATTTTTTAATAAAGTGTTTTTTGCAATGAAAATTTGTTTTGAATTTTCACTGCTATTTAATGTCATAACGATGGGGAAGTGATGGCTGCCCCCAATTGTTGTATTTAAAACTTTCCACAATACATTTGTTGTGTTTGTAAAAGAAAGGTCTAAAGCTGATCCAGTAGAATTATCAAATAAGTTTTTTTGAAAGTGACACTGTCATCGTTCAGACAGGAGAAGTTTGATGTATCAAAAATAGTTTTAACAGCTGTGCCTCGCACAGAGTCGATTTTATCACCAAAAGACTTCGATTTAGCGTTAAAGTCTCCACATATGAAAACATTTTGTTTTTGTTCTAGTATGACTAGGAGCTTGTTAAGCTCATTTTTAAGTATTTTGGGAAATAAATTGAGACAAAAATAAAGTTTTCACGGAGGTTTGTTGTTTCACAAATTAAAATATCAATTTTATTTTTTTTAATTTAATATTTTTTCATGACAAGACAGCTACACCTCCGTAGTTGTCATGTCTTTTTTTGAGATTATATTATAATTTTGGATTGAGGTTTGATTTTGACTGTGAGCCCGGAGGCGGATCCCCACCCACCTCCATGGAGTGGGAGGATCCCCTGAATTTGAATTTTTATTTATTTTTTTTTACTGCGATGCCACTGTGCGCACAAAATTCACAAAATTGTGTTTTATGCAATTGCTCTGTATATACAAACAGTTAAAATCGTTTTGTTGTTTATCACACACTGCACGAAAATGTTCACGAGTTAATTCCATTTTTTTGCCAAATTGATTTTTTCAAGTCACTGTAAACAACACAAATGATGGTCGCACATCAAATCGTTCTGCTAAAATCGTTTATGCTAAAAAAAAGCCAATGGAAATGTCTCGTAGATCCATGTTTCATCTACAGCTACAAAACGCCGCAAAACTTCATACGAATTGCGGTTGAACAACTCGAAACAAATCCTTTGAAGTTGTCAGACGACTATGTTTTTGGTTAATTGAGAGCAAACGCGGCCGACAGCTTGCAGACAGCTTTCTTAAACCCAACTGATAATGTAAAATCAAAACCACACTGCCATATTAAATGCATATGGAATCAACAATATCCAAATTGTGGATTTTTTCCGACATTTTCGGGTGTATTGACCTCAATTGTGAGCCCGGAGGCGGATCCCCACCCACCTCCATGGAGTGGGAGGATCCCCTGAATTTGAATTTTTATTTATTTTTTTTTACTGCGATGCCACTGTGCGCACAAAATTCACAAAATTGTGTTTTATGCAATTGCTCTGTATATACAAACAGTTAAAATAGTTTTGTTGTTTATCACACACTGCACGAAAATGTTCACGAGTTAATTCCATTTTTTTGCCAAATTGATTTTTTCAAGTCACTGTAAACAACACAAATGATGGTCGCACATCAAATCGTTCTGCTAAAATCGTTTATGCTAAAAAAATGCCAATGGAAATGTCTCGTAGATCCATGTTTCATCTACAGCTACAAAACGCCGCAAAACTTCATACGAATTGCGGTTGAACAACTCGAAACAAATCCTTTGAAGTTGTCAGACGACTATGTTTTTGGTTAATTGAGAGCAAACGCGGCCGACAGCTTGCAGACAGCTTTCTTAAACCCAACTGATAATGTAAAATCAAAACCACACTGCCATATTAAATGCATATGGAATCAACAATATCCAAATTGTGGATTTTTTCCGACATTTTCGGGTGTATTGACCTCAATTGGCCGTCTAGAACGTTCAGCGTCCTTCGTACTTGAGCGACCACAACGAAAGAAAGTAAACCACTTTTTACCATTGAAATCGATGGAGCCCCCATAGTATTTATCAAGCTTTTCCTTGGTTTGTTTGAAGGTTTTTTTTTCGCAAAAAATAATGTTAAATGAGAACTCGAAATTCACTTTTTCCATTATTAATAAAATCCACGCTTTTGAACAGCTGTTGAACAAACAATTGACGGAACTTTTTTAAAATTTGACAGAAGTCTTTTAACAGGTGTTACTTGATGGGAGCAGTATATAACTACGAGGGAAGTTACAAAAGTCACGGAATTATTGATATGCCCTCGTACACAATAGTGTAACCATATCTTTTCTCTGCGTGTGGGTGTAGATGGAGCTAAACCGAGATTTCTTCTAAGGTGTTGGTTTTGGAAGCTAGTGAGTTTTTAATTTATTTATGTGGGCATGTGAGACATAGAGGATAAAGGGTATTCTGTTTTGGAAAAAACTAGAGATTTCGTGAGATTGTTTGCTATGGTGGGATGGAGACCCTTATTAACACTAGTTACCATTTTGAGTTCGTTTATTGTTGTTTTACACTCTAAAAGTTTTTTCATAATGATCATTGAGCGAAAGACTATTTTTTATGTATCGGCCTAGGAATTTTTTTTCATTGGCGATGGGAATCTCTAGTTTAGTTTGTTGAGAAGACTTGAAAATTTCGCAGCCTTAATTTGGAGGTTATTGGTCGCTATATCAATATCTTGGTGAGTCGATTCAATTATGAAGACATCAGCGAATTGAAAAACATATGTGTTTTGATCGGCTATTCCATGGAGTCCAATTGTATAGATGTTAAAGTGTGTGGTGCGTAGGCAGCTATCCTGAGGAAGGCCGTTGTATATTTCAAGGGATTTATCCCCCAATACAAGTGTTCTTTTTTTACGATGTTAAAAATCCAGTTCGTTATTTGTTGAGGACATTTAATTTCGGTAAGTATTTGATATAGAATTCTAATATTTACACAATCGTAGGCTTTTGACACATCAAGTGAAAGTAGGATTATTTTTTCTTTTTTTTCCTTATGTAGTGTGATGGTGTGGAGGTATTGAAGCGGAAATGTGTTTTCTATATGTGACGCACAAATTAGAAAGGAACCTAAGGCTAAAAACCAGTTTTGTTCAGGAGAGCCATTTTAAAGATTAGGTCCCTTTCTATTTGCGCTTAGAATCGTCGACTTCACTTTCATAAAACGCGCATATCTCTGGGAGGGAACACTTTTGGGCATGGGATCGGTCTCATTCGATGCTCAGATGTTGTCCACATCAAAAAAAGTAAAAAGTTGATGAAAAGTTTTGTTCAGGAGAGCCATTTTAAAGATTAGGTCCCTTTCTATTTGCGCTTAGAATCGTCGACTTCACTTTCATAAAACGCGCATATCTCTGGGAGGGAACACTTTTGGGGCATGGGGTCGGTCTCATCCACATCAAAAAAAGAAAAATTAATTTATTTTTTACCCTTAGGTCCCTTTCTCTATGCGCTGTCACATATGCATACGATTGTGGAGGAATTATTTGGTTTTTATCAATGAATTTTGTTAGGCGTTCTTTTACCATTATGTTCAACATCTTAACAAAAACAGATATTAAAGCTACTGGTCTAATGTTTGTGAAATCTTTTTGGTCTTTGCCTTTCTTTGGAATCGGAACTATCTTTATTTTGCGCCATTCAACTTTTATTTTGCATTCTTTCCAGGCCCTATTTAAAGCAGACAGGATATTTTCTTTAGATTCAGAGGACAGGTGGTTTAATATTTCATATGTGACTCCACCCAGGCCAGCTGCTGATGGTTTTTATCTTTTTATCAAGAGCGTTAAAAAATTCATCGGTAGAGAAAAGAGTTGGGTTTTCTGCGGCAACATGAGATAAGTTAATTGGGCTGTTACAAGGTACTTGGTTTTTTAGAAACATTAGGTAATCGTTGTTGTTTTCAGGGCACCATTTTGATTGCGTGGGAGAAGATATGGAGTTTTTGCAGCCACGGACGTACTTAAAAAAGGGACTTGTGATTTGGTGATATGGACAGTTTTGTTAAGTTGATGTGTGAGTTATGACTTTTGCTTTTCTTATTGATTTCTTAAATTCTTTTGTAGCTTTAGATAGAATTTCAGCATAAATATTATTTTTGCACAAGTTAAACTTTTTTTTAGCTACTGTTTTTAGTCGATAACAATTTCTGTTTCTTCCCCCCACCATTTCTTAGGTGTTTTCTTGTTGTTTAAAACATAAGTTGAGTTTGAAGTGAAGTATTTTCTGTTTAAATTTTTTAATAAAGTGTTTTTTGCAATGAAAATTTGTTTTGAATTTTCACTGCTGTTGAATGTCATAACGATGGGGAAGTGATGGCTGCCCCCAACTGCTGTATTTAAAACTTTCCACAATACATTTGTTGTGTTTGTAAACAAAAAGGTCTAAAGCTGATCCAGTAGAATTATCAAATAAGTTTTTTTGAAAGTGACACTGTCATCGTTCAGACAGAAGTTTGATGTATCAAAAATAGTTTTAACAGCTGTGCCTCGCACAGAGTCGATTTTATCACCAAAAGACTTCGATTTAGCGTTAAAGTCTCCACATATGAAAACATTTTGTTTTTGTTCTAGTATGACTAGGAGCTTGTTAAGCTCATTTTTAAGTATTTTGGGAAATAAATTGAGACAAAAATAAAGTTTTCACGGAGGTTTGTTGTTTCACAAATTAAAATATCAATTTTATTTTTTTTAATTTAATATTTTTTCATGACAAGACAGCTACACCTCCGTAGTTGTCATGTCTTTTTTTGAGATTATATTATAATTTTGGATTGAGGTTTGATTTTGACTGAGAGCCCGGAGGCGGATCCCCACTCACCTCCATGGGGGGGGGGGGTGTGGATCCCCTAATAAAAAGAAATGTTTGTTTCTAAAATAGGTTCTAATTTTGAATTTTTATTTATTTATTTTTTACTGCGATGCCACTGTGCGCACAAAATTCACAAAATTGTGTTTTATGCAATTGCTCTGTATATACAAACAGTTAAAATCGTTTTGTTGTTTATCACAAACTGCACGAAAATGTTCACGAGTTAATTCCATTTTTTTCCCAAATTGATTTTTTCAAGTCACTGTAAACAACACAAATGATGGTCGCACATCAAATCGTTCTGCTAAAATCGTTTATGCTAAAAAATGCCAATGGAAATGTCTCGTAGATCCATGTTTCATCTACAGCTACAAAACGCCGCAAAACTTCATACGAATTGCGGTTGAACAACTCGAAACAAATCCTTTGAAGTTGTCACACGACTATGTTTTTGGTTAATTGAGAGCAAACGCGGCCGACAGCATGCAGACAGCTTTCTTAAACCCAACTGATAATGTAAAATCAAAACCACACTGCCATATTAAATGCATATGGAATCAACAATATCCAAATTGTGGATTTTTTCCGACATTTTCGGGTGTATTGACCTCAATTGGCCGTCTAGAACGTTCAGCGTCCTTCGTACTTGAGCGACCACAACGAAAGAAAGTAAACCACTTTTTTACTATTGAAATCGATGGTGCAGAGCCCCCATAGTATTTATTAAGCTTTTCCTTGGTTTGTTTGAAGGGTTTTTTTTCGCAAAAAAATAATGTTAAATGAGAACTCGAAATTCACTTTTTCCATTATTAATAAAATCCACGCTTTTGAACAGCTGTTGAACAAACTAATTGACGGAACTTTTTTAAAATTTGACAGAAGTCTTTTAACAGGTGGTACTTGATGGGAGCAGTATATAACTACGAGGGAAGTTACAAAAGTCACGGAATTATTGATATGCCCTCGTACACAATTGAAGTAAATGGGGGGTTTTGAACTTAGCATGTTTGCTTTCAATGATTTTCATTTTTTTCGTGGACTTAGCCTTTTTACTTATAAACCGACTTTTAGTGTTTTTGGTAAATATTAAAAGAACTCTTGTGTTTTTTTTTGTTGCAACCCTTGCAAAATTCTACTAAATACTTTACAAAACCGAAAAAATACGGAAAACGTCGAAAACTTTTGTAATTGAATTATTGTTGTAATTATTATTACTATTATTATCATAATTATCTGTAATTCTGACAGAACTATAAGTGTTGTGAGTTTTTGTGTGGACTTAGCGTGTTTGCGTATCGTCAAAATGAAAAAAAACAACATAACGGTATTTTAATTTTTGTAGAAAATGTATTCTGGTTTGTTCTTTCTTCTACAAAAATCAACAATCTTTCTACAACAAAATCTCAATTTTCATAAAAAACTGGAGCGAAGCTAACGATTTGCTAATACTTTTAAAGATTACTTTAATCGAAGTACTTTAAGTCCCTTAAACGGGAAACTTTATTTACCTCAGCCGATTTCGTCTTTTTACAATCCCAAACAGCTTATGACCATAAGCCAATATCATGCTTTGATACTGTGTGCCGGGGTGACAGCCCTTGGCCGAAAAAATGCTGTTCAAATCAATCCGGTCCATAGAACCGGCTGTCGTGGGATCCTAGGTCGATTCGCTGGACCCCAATCGTGTTGTCAATATACACTCGGATATGGCAAGATCGTCTTAGAATTTTACGACGATCTGGGATATATATACTTCATAGGGTCCTAGAGCAATATTTCGTAGTGTTGCAAACAGAATGAAAAATTGTAAATACCATCCACCTTCGATGGGATGTACAACAAAAAGACATCGTTAAATCCAAAGACTATAAATTGTAGAAAATGAGCAAAATATTTTTTTACGAGAATTGAGGAACACAACAATAATTTTGGAAGAACGTTTTTTTGTATTTAATGTGCCCGAATTAATTTCAATTTTGACTTTCTAGCGGTTTTGTAATATTGTTTAAACAAAAGTGGGTAAATAAACCGGGAATTTGTACGTTTCTGAGTGTTTTTTTTCTACACTATTGGAAAGAAGTAAATCGCCCATCTTGTACAATTTATTCTATTTCGTTAAACCGCATCAGCAAGTGATTCTGAGACCTGTAATTTTATAACACAGTGGATTCCACAGTGTGGTGCAGGGTAAAAATATTTGTTCAGTCGGCAGCGAAAAGTCGATCGCAAAAGTCGATTATTCGACTAATCTGGCAACTCGGCATGAACAGCTGAACTTTAAATCTCTCCGCCGAAAAATAAAGAAAATAAATAATAAAAATTTAAATTAAGTGTAGCAACGTTTTTGTTTGTCAGTATTAAGTAACATCAAAGTTTAATTCAATGTTGCAACATTTTATTTTGCCGAAGAACAGTTGGTGTAAATAATTGAAATGATAACAAAGCGAAGAGGCGCCTTTTTTGCTATACGTACATACACACACGTACATTTCTATTATTTATCTCCGCAATGGCTCCAAGTGTTCGAGTTTGTACGAGGGCGGTTCGGAAACTTCTTAGCCTAGCACAAAAAGCGCGTTATAAACAGAAAAAAGTTAAGTGTTTTGGAAACTTCCATCTCTGCTATGAACACATGTTAAATTTTGTTTCAATCTGGCAACTCCTTCATATAGAAACAGGTGTTCACAAAAGACAATGGAAAAATTAGAAATGCGTGGTGTCATTAAATATTTACATAAAAAAGGTTTATCGGCACAAGAAATTCATAATGATATGGTGAATGTGTTCGGTGAAAGTGCTCCTTCATATGCAACAGTAAAAATTTGGGTTGCTGAATTTAAACGTGGTCGTACAAGCATTGAAGATGAACCACATAGTGGACGTCCAAAAACAGAAATTGTAGCCAAAGTGCATGATATGGTATTAAATGATCGACAAATAAATGTGCGTGAAATAGCTAATATCATGGGCATCTCAAATGATCGAGTCCATTTAATTTTGTATGAAGAACTACAGATGAAAAAGCTTTCTGCAAGACGGGTGCCGCACTTGTTAACAGTCGACCAAAAACGCATAAGAATGAACATTTCTCAAACTTGTTTGGATCGTTTTCAGCGAAATAAAATGGATTTTAAGCATCGTTTCATAACTGTTGATGAGACATGGATCCACCACTATACTCCAGAGACAAAGGAACAATCCAAACAATGGACTGAAGCTGGAGGAAGTGCCCCAAAGAAGGCAAAAACAATTCAATCGGCTGGTAAGGTTATGGCAACGGTTTTTTGGGACCTCAAAGGTATTTCATTGATTGACTATCTGCAAAAGGGTAAAACAACAAATTTAGAGTACTATTGCAACCTTTTAGATCAATTAAATGTACAAATTCGAGAAAAACGTCCTGGCTTACAACACAAAAAAATAATTTTTATCAAGACAACGCACCAGCGCACAAGAGTGTTTTAACAATGGCTAAAATCAACGAATTAAAGTACGAGTTGCTTGACCACCCACCTTATTCTCCTGATTTAGCTCCCAGTGACTTTTACCTGTTCCCAAATCTAAAAAAAATCCTTGCTGCCAAGCGTTTTACCTCAAATGAAGATGCAATTACAGTTGCAAACCACTATTTTGAAGACCTTGAGGAAAACTATTTTAATCAAGGGATAGAATTGCTAGATAAGCGTTGGACTAAGTGTATTGAAGTTTCAGGAGATTATATCGAAAAATAAAAATATTTTTGAAAAACTAACTATTCTCTTTCATTGATAGGCTAAGAACATGGTATTCAAGACATCAGAGAGCCTATAAAGAAGATCAGTAGTCTGTGCAAAGTGAAGTTGAATTCTTCGGATATTGAACACAGCTGCTATTTTGCCGGTGGGAAATCTGTCCTTGTGAAGCTTAATTCAGTGTTTACAAGAGATAGTATTATGGCTAACTACCACAGGAATGGCCCTTTACTTCTGAGTGATGTTATTGGGGGTGAAGTTCGCTCTAGGATATACCTTAATGATCACCTGACATCAGATGCTGCAAGATTAACTCATATGTGTCGAAAATTGCGTGATCGAAAACATATCCTCTTATTAATGGCGGCATTCCAAAAGTAAAAATTGTATTCAGTGATGGCACCGATAAAGTGATAACCTCTCAGGAATGTGAGGGTATGTTAAGTATTACGAATCGATCTGCAGGACACTAATAACACAGTGGAACATTTTTGGGGTTATTGTCTGGGGGGTGAGAAATTCCAAGTCAGGTTGATGGTACTAGGTCGGTATATTAAAACCCTCAAAGGGTTTTGCGTTCGTATGTGCCAGTTTTTCCTTATCTTGATGTTTTTTCGCTTAGTTGTAAAATGTTGGCAAAAACGTAGTTTGACATAACTCGAGAACGACTAGTTCGATTTTGCTGAAATAAATTGAGAAAAATTAATAATTACATTTTCTTTAATCCATTAATATACTGTTTTTCTACCAAATCAACATTTTTGCAATTAGAAATAAATTTATGAAGAAAATTTTGCCAAAAAAATTTTTTTTTTTTAAAAACATATAAATCCCAAACGGAAAAACGTGTAGAGTCTTATAACTTTCACGTAAAGTCACATAACCTATAAACAAAATGCGACATAGATCATAGAAATCGATTAACGCGTTCTGCTTTTATTTACAATTAAGTGAAGGTATCCCATTTTGACAAGAATATTGATGTATGTTTTTATTCAAAAAAGTGTCATTTATCGCCTTTTTTATAAATTTTCCCCAATAACTCCAGACTTCTGGCCATAAACTACTAAAAAAAATAAAGTAAAATTTTTTATAATTTTTATTTTTATTTTATTTATTTATTTTTATTTATTTTAATAAATATTGCCTAGACTTTTTCGATGGTGGTTGTTCGGGGCTAGTGGCATCGCATTCATCGCTGTCATCAGTTTCTGAACCACACATAATGTCAATGTGTGACTCCACTGCTGGCCCTTCTGCACCTCCTAAAAATTCTTTATCATCAGGATCATCCTTGTCTTGGCACACAAGCTTACTCCACCAGCAAATTTCCGCAAGTATTGCACTCGGCGACTTTTTCCCTCTATATCTCATTTCAAATGGCATAGCAACTTGATGATAGCGTTCGCCTTGTTCATCAGATTCGGTAGCCAATTGTTTGCTGAAGTAGTCCAGATGATGATGTAAATAATGGATTTTCAAGGACATGTGGACACCAATTTCCGAGAACGATCTTAACATCCTTGCGACAGAAACATCGTAGTTGGTAGAACGATGCTTTCAGAACAATCCTTCTATTACTTCTTTGATTGCCTGCCATGCGTCCAATTCAGTGTCAATCAAAATATTGTTGAATGCGCCACTTTTAATCAGCTTTCGTATATCTTGACCATTTAGTACGCCTGATTGGAAAAAATGAAGTTGTTAAGATGGAAAATCATGGGAAATGGATGTGATATTATAATTTACCTTCTTTAATTTTACTTTCGCTGAGTCTCGGGTAAATTAGTTTCAAACACAAGAAAACTTCATCTCTTTTGGCGACAGTTTTGATGAAATTCTTAACAATTCCAAGTTTAATATGCAGTGGAGGCAGCAATATATTCTCCTTCGGCACTAGAGGCTCACGAATAATATTGGCCGTTTGTAACCTGCTGTGCTCTCTGAGTTTCCATCCGTGGCATGCATATTGGTCACCGGAAAATCGTGTGTCCCAATCGCACAAATAACACATATATTTTATATAGCCGCTTTGAAGGCCGCAAAGCATTGCTACAACTTTTAAATCGCAGCATATGCGCCACATATGCTTGGCGTAGTTAACCATTTTTAAAATATTTTCCAGTGCATCATATGTTTCTTTCGTTTCTGTACTATAGGCGATTGGAACTGAAGGTTTTTTATTGGTCTTATGCAGTAAAACCGCCTTCAAGCTGAGTTTTGAACTGTCAATAAAAAGCCTCCAGTCATCTGCTTCATATTTTAATTTCATTGCGTCCATCAATTTTCCTACATCCGGGCAATATGCAGAAGTTTTTTCATCATTCACAAGGAATAAAGTTTGGAGTGTTGCCTGACGACTTCAATAAGCTGTGACTTTCACACCGGGCGCCAAAAGATTGTTTGATTTCATAAAAGAAGCCAGTTCTTCTGATTTATGCTGTGTTAGTTCCAATTTGGCAACAATTGAATCAAGGCTATTTTGATTTACTAAAATAGGCTCATTGGACACAGATGGTTCGGGATTATATGAGGTATCATCACTTAAACCGTATGCTGCTGCAAAACTCGGAGCGGTCATAGAAGATACAATATCTGGGCTAGAAGCTTTTGGCACAGGAATGTGGTCCGAATGAGGCAATGGTGTTGCGGCACTTGCAACACCTTTTTGCGGCTCCTTTATTCGCACATGCATAGCAATTCAATGGATTGTGACCTTCGCCAGGATTAGTCCAAGTCATTGGGATACCGAATGGCATAGTTTCACGGCTTCTATTTTTCCAATCCATTAGACGGTTGTAGCAGCTTTTATACACCACATTTGGTACCCAATTTTTGTTCAGTATAACATTTTGGTTGAAGTACATCTCGTATATTTGAACAAAAGCAGTACTGAAATTTCACATTTTTTTTATGTGTTAAGACATATTGACCACAGCAGTAGCAGAAGCTATTTATATCTGGCTTGCACAGTTCCATATTCTATTCACTTTTGTTCACTTTTAAAAAACTGGAGGGAAAATACTTGTTCTCTTCGCGTTCGTCGGCACTTGTTTAATGACAAAAAACGAACAATGAACACCTATTTATACTATTTCATTTTCATATTTTTCAATATTTTACCGACAGGTACTTATGAATTGGCGCATCTTGCAACGTTCTAAAACATGACCACTCATGAATGTGGGTGGAATTCGTGTAAAAAAAAATCATGCAGGTAGCCAACAGAAAAAACCAAAATAATTACAAAAGTGGCCTTGCTTTTTTCCTTTTAATTGTTCACGCACATTTATGACCGTTTTTTAGTTTGTTACAGCAACCATAAAAATGTAATAACCTTTTGTTTATTACTCTTTTTTTAATTCTTAGAATCATAAAAAAAGTCATCAACATTTTTGCCAAGGAATTTTGAGCATATCTCGAGCAAATTTTTGAAATTCATACCTTTACTTAATTTTAAATAAAAGCAGAACGCGTTAATCGATTTCTATGATCTATGTCGCATTTTGTTTATAGGTTATGTGACTTTACGTGAAAGTTATAAGACTCTACACGTTTTTCCGTTTCGGATTTATATGTTTAAAAAAAAAATTTTTTTTTTTGGCAAAATTTTCTTCATAAATTTATTTCTAATTGCAAAAATGTTGATTTGGTAGAGAAACAGTATATTAATGGATTAAAGAAAATGTAATTATTAATTTTTCTCAATTTATTTCAGCAAAATCGAACTAGTCGTTATCGAGTTATGTCAAACTACGTTTTCGCCAACATTTTAGAACTAAGCGAAAAAACATCAAGATAAGGAAAAAATGTAAAAGGTCATAAAAAAAATTTAATTAATTTAATATACTGACCTAGTACCATTACCCTGACTTGGAATTTCTCACCCCCCAGATTGGCTGTTGTACTGTGTAATTGCTGCACCAAATCTGATCTCTTTTTGTGATTTGCTTATAAGAATCAATAGTTCCTTATTTAATTAGTTAATTATCGATTAGTATATTACTTCAATGCGGTATTCTACGTTACTCCAGGTTCTTCTAAACTTTCCGAAATAAGAAAATTAATGGAAGGCAGCATACTGGATCTTGTGGGTGTTAGCGAAACCTGCTTAAAGCCTACAATATCATCCAAAAGCGTTAGTATTGCCGGGTTCTCTTGTTGTAGGGTTGACCGTCCCAATCAAAGAGGTGGCGGTGTAGCTCTATATATATCTAAAAAGTTGAAATATAAAGTGCTCCATAGGGGTACAAATTTTGGAGTGGTGGAATGTCTGTTTGTGGAGATTCAGGCGTGGGGAGAAAAACTGCTTGTAGGAACCGTATATCTTCCTCATGAAAATATTGATGAGTTTGAAAATGATGTTGCTGATTTATTTGGTCGGTATTCTAATATTATAATTATGGGTGACTTTAATAAAAATTTGTTTAATTTATCGTGCTCTAATATTGTTAGAGATGTTTGTGGAAGGTTGGGTGTGCATGTACATCACAACTCAAGTCCAACGCATTTTGATGTAGTTCATCAATCAACGTCGTTAATAGATTTTTTTGCTATCTCACCCTGAACACTTGGTTTCGTCGGGACAATACATATGTCCCGCTATATCTCGACATCCCTTTTTATATACTACTGGACATTTCCAGTGCAGCGCACTGTGCAATTTGTTGAATTCGTAGATTACAATGTTTTTGATCAAGATGAGTTGTGTAACGCATTTTCCGTTTTAAATTTCTCCAATATCTACAACACCACAGGTGTTAATTTGCAATTGGAAGAAATCATGTCAGGGTTGGCTTCTGTTCATTATATTTTCCCCATAAGGAGGAAATGGTTGAATTACAGCAGTGATGAATGGTTTTCTTCGCCACAGATAGTGTATCACTGCTCCATACGGGATCTGGCCTATAAAGCTTTTCTTGAGAGTGGAGGTGATGAAATTGGAAAATCTTTTGTAGAGCTAGAAATAAAACCAAAAAAGTTATTAGAAGAATAAAAAGGGAAGCTCATGCCACTCTTTTTGTCGGTAGCAATAGTTCTAAGACCCTATGGAACCGTCTTCGAAATAATGGACTGTTAAAAGATGTTTCATCACCAGAGATGGCCAACGTTGACGTAGAGGAATTAAACACATTATTTATTAATAATCAACTGACTAGTTCGACTGATAGTAGTTTTTTAACCAAATTATTGGGGAAGATGGGGTTCTTTTTATAACGCCTCCTCTAATGACTTGATACAGGCTTTTATGTCAATCAAGTCTAACGCCTCTGGTTGTGATGAGATATCTCTTAAATTTCTTAAAGTAGTATTTCCGTTTATATCAAACCACCTTCTTTATTTAGTGAACACTATAATAATGACTTCCTGCTTTCCTAATGATTGGAAAGTAGCCATAGTGACACCAATTCAAAAGAAGTCAAGCTCGAATTCTACTGACAACTTAAGACCCGTTTCTTTGCTTCCCATCCTGTCAAAAGTTGTGGAAAATATTCTTAAGCGGCAGTTGTGAGACCATATTGAGAGTAAATCGCTGCTTAATGATTGTCAATGTGGTTTCCGGAACGACAGGAGTACCTCTGCTCTTTTAATTGGCCTTACTGACTCAATAAGGAAGAATACTCATGATCAAAAAATGTCTATGGTTTTGTCTTTGGATTTAGAAAAAGACTTCGATAGGGTAGATTATGGAATGTTGATAAATAAATTGCATAAAGATTATGGACTTGGGAAAAGTGCCTGTAGTTTAATGCTTTCTTATTTATGTTGTAGAAAGCAGTTTGTTCGTGTCAATGGAGTCGCATCGTCTGTTTTGTCTGTTAGGAGTGGGGTCCCTGAAGGCTCTGTTCTTGGTCCAATTTTGTTTGTGGTGCTGTTTATTAATGACCTTTTCAAAAGTCTAGGCGATTGGTGTACACCATACTCTTTTGCTGATGATGTTCAGCTATTATTTTGCGGAGAAATCCAGTATTTGGATGTTTTACAAGCAAAAACTAATTATGTTTTAAAATTATTGAGCGTATGGATGTCCTCTAACAAGCTTAGTATTAATCCTTTTAAAACAAAGGCAATACTGTTTTCATCATCATCTTCTATCAACCTAGATTTGCAATACAATGGTACGTCTATAGAATTCGTTCAGAGTATTACGTGTTTGGGAATACTACTGGATAACAAATGTTGCTTTGAGCAGTATATTCGCAGTATTGCTTCATGTATTAGTTTCACACTTCGTCAACTATACAACACCAATTTAGTTTTACCTCGTTGGTTAAAAACAAAACTGGTTCAACGTAATATGAATATTATAAAGACAGTGCTTCATCGAGTTATGCGCTATGTATATTCTGTTAAACCGTATGCTCACGTTTGTAAATGACTTTTTAGGCTGTTCCTTTGTGGAATTTGTGCACCTTCGGTTGCTATATTTTTTTTTCAAGATATACAAACTTCAATCTCTTTTGTTCCTAGCAAATTCATTTTTTCTCAGTCACTCAATTCGCAACAGACAGTTAATTATTCCAAAGGTAACACCGCTTATGGATCGATCATTCCTCGTAAGAGTAGCCCGACTATTTAATATTTTGCCAAGAAGTTTAAAAACGTTTAATTTGTCTTCCATGACATTTCGTAAACATTTAATGGAACATTTTCGTTCAAGTACAGAGTAATGCTTTTATTTATATGTTTTTTTTTCTTCGGTTTCTTGATTATCACTTATATGCTTTCATCTGGTTTTTTTTCTTTTTTATTAGGAAATATTAGGATTTTTTTAATTTATATTATTTATTTGATTTTATACTGAATTTTCTCTAGTAGTTTATGATGTTCTATTTAACATTTTGATGCATATTGTAATTTAGCTTTAATAGACCCCAATGGGCTTCGAATTACATGTCAATAAAGAAATGAAAATGTCGATTACGACTTTTTCAATTATGCAACAAAAAGTCAATCAGTCGTCACCCCAATTAGCCTTATTTGATTGAGATATGTACGACATTCAGAGGTTATAAAGTCGTATGGTCTGTTGATGAAGAGGAGTATGATCAGGCCAGGCGACGACACAGTTATGTCTGGGGAGATATGGCAATCGCCCATAACCCGCGTGGGAGCGTCCTCATTCACTGTGCGAATCGTAAAGCTATGAATTTGCCCCGCCAAAGCTCTGTCCCTTTGGTCGTTGTCAAGGAGAGATGCAGCATTCTCTCATTCGTGGTGGGCATTAAAGACTCCAAGGACCAATCGATTGTAGCAGATAGCTAATATCTGGAAAATAACGCGGGATGTATACGTTATACAGCCTATCTCGGCACTCCCAGACTTGACTGTTACCCCCATACATTTCATGTAAGGGTATCTTGAGTCAAACTCAGTGTAACAGAAAGCAAGTCCCAAACCTCAACTTCTCGTGGTATTCTTACTTAAGGCTGCAGGTGGCATTCAGCTTACTTTCCTGTATCACAGCGTCCATGATGTTACTTCGACACAAAATCTATTACCTCACTGATTTTGTTGAGGCAACAGCAATCAATTTTGTAAGATGATGTATATGTTGATGATGCTGCGAGGGAGACTGCGGGGGTCTCATAGTTGGATGATGACTATGCTGACGACGGCGAAAGTCTAGACGGTGATGAGGACACCAAATCCAAACCCACTGCAAACTACGTTGATACAGCATGAGGCAACAAATTTCGTTTCGCTATACTCCTTGATGTGGAGAGTGGAATGATTGACCGTGTCGAAGGCTCTTTTAAGGTCAAGAGCCTCGAGGACCGTCCTGTTGTTGGGCTTGTTCTGGTTAAGACTGGCGCCATCTGACATTTCCATTGGAAAGTTTGACATTTTTTAGCAAAAACGTACTCAGAACGTTTTGACGAAGGACCATCTTTTGTGTTGTTTAGACTGACTTGAAAAAATCAATTTGGCAAAAAATGGAATTAACTCGTGAACATTTTCGTGCGATCATTTTTCACAACTTTCGACGTGGATTATCACGACAAGAGTGCATCGATAAACGTAAATCTTTGTTTGGTGATGAAGCATCATCCTTTAGCACTGTGAAAAACAGGTTGCGCTCAAAGACAAAGTTTGTCCTGGCCGTTGTGCCTGAGAACATTGATGCCGTGCGTGATCTAATAATGCAAGATCGTCATGTGCCATACCGTGAGATAGAGGCACCCTTGGGCATTTCTTCCACCAGCATACATTCGATATTGCATGAACACCTGGCCGTAAAAAGTTTGTTCTCGTTGGATCCCGCACAATTTGACAATCGCTCAAAAAAAGGCTAGTGTCGATTGGTGCAAAGAAATTTTGAAAAAATACGATCGCGGTGCTTAAAAAGACGTTTATAAGATCGTCACAGGTGACGAATCATGGATCTATGAGTGTGAGCCCGAAACAAAACAGCAATCGACCGTGTGGGTCTTCGAAGACAAGCCAAACCAACAAAAGTTCTTCGTGGAAGAAGCACTACGAAGCAAATGATCGCTCTTCGGCAAAACTGGTCATGTGGCGATAATTTGTTTGCCTGAAGGCTTCGGAGAAATTCGAAATACAAACAAGAGAAGACGAATCATTATGCACTATGACAATGCGAGCTCTCACACATCGGCTCAAACCAGCGCCTTTTTGACCGGCCAAAACGTCAAATTGGTGGGTCATCCGCCGTACAGCCCTGACGTGGCAGGTATTCATTTTATTCCCCCACATCAAGAAAAAAATGCGTGGTCAACGATTTTCTTCGCCAGAAGATGCTGTTAAAACGTTCGAAAACCATGGTTTGGAGGTGTTTTTAATGATAAATATTCGCATTTTTATTATTAGGCCAGAAATATATATATAGCCGCCCTCGTACGAGTGGTGTTCGCATGTAAAGCAGTTGTTGCGCTGTGCTGCTTGAGGAACCCATGCTGATGATCAGCACAAGGAATGTGTTCGATCAGGCTGGGGAGGAGCAGTGCCTCAAGCGTACTTGCTACTGGAGAAAGCAAGGAGATCGGCCTGTACGATTCTCCTTTACTTGCGGGTTTGCCTGGCTTCAGTAGCAGAACCACTTTGCCCATTTTCCGGGCGTCGGAAACTAAGTGAGTGGCTAGCGACAGATTGAGCACTTTGGCCATGTACTCTTCTCCCGGGGTATTCAAGTGCTTTATCATCAGCATTGAGATTCCGTCCGGACCTAGCGCCTTTGATGACTATGCGTTGCAGATGACATGGGCAACTTCGCCAACGGTAAATTGTGGTGGTTCGCCTTATTACTCTCTGGGTGCTCAATGAAAAGCCGGTTAGAATAGCAGCGCTTCGGATCTGTCACTGCTCTGTCACCGAACGTGACGGCTGTCCGATCATCCTTTCTTCCAGGGTAAAAGATCGATTTGACCGTTGTCCATAACTTACCACTTCCGGAACTTAATTTACACAGCTTTGAGTGATCAGCCATTCGTTTCGCTTATATTTGTTAACCAACCTACTGATCCCAGAGATTCCTAATTCTAGGGTCAGTGGGGTTGGAGCGACGAATGTTATCACCGCTCGTCTGCGAGTCCCGCTACCTCTGCTGGGAAATTTGTCGTATTTCGGTTATTCGACCAGTGGGGCAATGGCGAGCGTCTGGTGCATTGATGATGGCCCAAAACAATCCTCGGCTAACCGAAATCCGACGGAATGGGCATCCCAATCAGCCTTTTTTTGATTGAGATACGTACGGCATTCAAAGGTTATAAAGTCGGATGGTCTGTTTATGGAGAGAATTATGGGAAGGTGGTCCGATCCTAGTAAGATGACGGGTTGCCAGGTGACGTCATTGATCAGGCAAGGCGATGCCATAGTTATGCCTGGCGAGCTATGGCAATCGCCATAATCAGAATTTACTGTATAAAACGTAGAGCTGTCAATTTGCTCTGCCAAAGCTATGCCCCTTTGGTCGTTTTATAGAATGCCACAGTTCGTAGTAAGCATTAAAGTCTCTTAGGTCCGAGCGGTTATTGCGTTGTAGCAGATTGTTAATGCCAGGCAAATAACGCGGGGCACAGCTACCAACCGGCGGGATGTATACGTTGTACAGCTCTATCTCGGCAGTTCCAGACTCGACTCTATGAGTCTCTATGCGAAATATGTCTGTACTGTACAGAATGGTGTAACAGGAAAGCAAGTCTTCCACCCAGTGGTGGCAATAGGGGAGTGCAGACCGCACCGAGTGACACCATCACAAGGGGTGACACCAAAATTATGGCGGTTCTTAAAATTTTTTTTTTCGAATGCTGCAAATCCATTGATTTCATGTAAAAGTGTGAAATCCAAAATAAAATTTAAATCAAACAATATCTAGACCCTGATCCTCGTTTGCAAAGTTTTTAATATAACGAGACGTAGCGTAGAAATAGTATGTTGTCACATTGCACTTATACGCGACAATATACGTACGTCAATACGACAATACATTTCTTTTTGTGCGCTAAGTTTGTTTCACTTAGTTTGACTGATTCTCAAACAAATTTAGCACAGCAGAACAACGATTTTTTTACCAGTACTAAGTGTCTCTCTTGTCTGTCTTCAGTTCATTGGTTATATGTGAAGTTATCATTTAGCCAATGTATGTACATTAGCGTGTTTTTGTCGATTTTCATAGTTGCTCCAATTTAGTTTCAAAGCTTGTAGGGTGAAGTATTTTTGAGTTTTTTTTCAGATTTTTCAAAATATGGTTTTTCGGATTTTTTTCAATCTTAATTAAAAAAATGTATAAGTTTAACTTATATATGCATAAACCCCTAGTTTTTGCAAATATATATCTTAAAAAGGTACGATATATTACATTTTTTCGTAAATTTTGAATAATTGTTGTAAAAATCGATTTACAACTTTTAAAATTTGTACAAAATGTAAAAAACTAATGATGCAGTTTAACAACTAAAAAAAACAATTGTAAACTTGCGGTTGCTATTTCAGAGATATACCCTTTTAACGTTTTCTCGCTTAGAAAATATACACACAAGAAAGAGTAAAGAGTACCACCGCATCAGTTTTGGATATTTCAAATACTTGTGTATGAAAAATACTGTGTTCATTGCAAAAGCAAATGAAAAGGAGAGACATTGTTGCTTTGCTTGCATTTTATTTCAGTAAAAAAAATAAACAGAGTAATAGTTACTCACTTCACTTGCTATTACCAAGCAGCGAAGCAAAATAACGGTTTTAAAAGGAATTGTTACTTTTGCAATGATTTAGTTTGATGTTTATGCATTATGCTGCTGTTGGTGATCTTTATTTGTTTAGTAGTGTCGTGCTTTGATGGTAAAAGTTTTAAAAGTAAAGGCAAAAGTTTTAAAAGTTTTGTTTAGTAGTGTCGTGCTTTGACGTTAAAAGTTTTAAATTATGGCACCTCGTGTAAAACAATAGTACAGTCAAAAACTTTGTTTTTGTTTTTTTTTATTGTTCCAGGATATTAAATCATGTCACTTATGATACATAAAACCAAGAGGCAACGTGGATGTCAAAATGAATTACTATCAATATTACGCAGATCCGTGCTGCAATATGGAAATAGACCGGATGAGGCCCAGGGTTCATCCAAAGACACAGTTCCTCAATCACTAGTTGGTGAGGACAATTTGTCTGATGCGATTATGCATTTAGAAGAGGAGGAAGTTGAAATAGAAGAAAATAAAGCAGAAGAAAAAGGGAAGGAAATGGATGAAATTGTAGCAGAAAAATTGACTGATAGTGACTCTAACCATGATACTGACAGAGGCCGAGTTTGACGTGATTATCGCCACGATGGCCTGAACCTCGGGGTGCCATTTCACAACATTTAACAGTCGCCCTCACGGGCGATTCGATGTCCAAGGACTGGCATCTGCACGGACATTACGAACAACAACAAAAGACTTCGTCTCTCTCACAGGAGACAAGACAGTAGAGGAGCAACAACGATCCAACGAAAATTGGTCGCACCAGAAAAGCCCCCGTTAGGTTCCTGCGAGTCTTATCCTTTTGAAGGCTACACGAGCAAACTCACCCAACCTCCTAAACGCACGATCCCCAAACCCCAAACAGAGACTGAAGTCGAACCTGTCAACGGTCTGGACAATGTCCATTCCATCCAAATCCCTTATGTCGCTGTACAACGGACATACAAACAGGACGTGCTTCCAGTCTTCAGGACTACCCCCACATCGACAATCGGGAGTTTTGGAGAGACCCCTCCGATGAAGGAACTCATGGAGAGAGCCATAGCCAGCCAGTAAGAACCCCTGACTTAGGCCGAGTCAGGGCGTCCCTAAACTAAGTCCGCGTCGCGTACGAATTCATACATCACCCGGCCCTTGTCACTTTCCGTCCATCGCTGCCTCCACCTTGAGTACACGCACTTCTCTAAGCGTGCCTCCCGCATATCAGACACAGGCGCCGAAAGCCAATCTCCACCCATAAGTGGTAGCCCCTTCTTAACCTTAAAAGCAATCGCTCGGCGGATTACTTCAAGGCACTACTCCCAGCAATACTTGCAACGCGTCCGTCGAAACCGTCCTGCACACTGGCATGCAAGCCAGCATGGCTTCTCGCTGACACGACAAGTCCTTCTTTCTGCCAGCAACAGACATAACCGTTTCGTACCATATAGGCGCGCCATATGTTGCGCAAGCAACAAATAGGCCAGCATATACAGTACGAGTGACACGCCTGCTGAGGTCCCAGTCACTCCTAAGAACCCGCCAAGAGGCGGGCGATCCCGTGAAAAACTGCCTTTCAGCAGCATCACCAAAGTCTTGTCCATCGCAACAGCGACTCCGACACTCGCACCCCATTCAGACACAACACGCATGGCCCCCTCACCCTGAGTCTCCAAATAAATGGACCACAGATGGATCCTTGCGGACAACCACGCTCACCAGTGTCATTGGCACCCTCCACACAAACATTTCTGCCACTGAAAAAGCTCTCCCAAAGTCTGATCTCGCGGCAGCCAACTTCACATAACCTCCGCATGAGGCTACCCCAGGAGAGGTGGTCAAACGCACTCTTAAAGTCAACGAAAATGTCCAGGACATACTAAGCGGATAACTCCACAACGCTTCGGCGGATATGAAGCCAAGCATCCACCGTACTTCTTCCCTCCCTAAAGCCAAACAGGAAGTCAGAAAGCGCTGCATTGCCGTTCTCCTGAAGTCGGTTCACCATTATCCTTTCAGCATTTCCAAATGCTGAAAGGATAAAGTATCTCCTTAAGATTACCTCTAGGTACTCAGGTATTCCCTTCCAGATGCTTTTACACATCTCTCCGGTCATACCATTGATACCTGGCGACTTTCTACACCTGACCCAACACACGCCCTCTTCGATCTTTTAAGGCCGGAGGGTCGGGCAAATTCTCACGTTGAGGAGTGAGCCCTTCCGGGTCCGCTCTCGGAAAGAACACTTCTAGCAACAGGTCAACACATTCCCTCCACGATGACAATGAAGTATTGCCAACTTGGAAGGTAGCGATGTCAGACGCCCTGTCTCGACCCCTACAGATGCGGTAAACCGCACCCCAGGGTTCGTCCCTATTGCGTTCAACAAAGCTTCTCCAGTAGCCCTCCTTCACACTTAGAAGCAGGTCCTTATATGCCCTCAGTTCGGTCAAATAGGTAGCCTTACGCTCAGCCAGATCCTCCACGTTGGTCCGTCTGAAATTGCTTCCGGAGGCGCCGGACATTCCTTCGCTTCAGATCTAGCTCCCTAGTCCACCACCTGACCCCCTAGCATCACTGACAGTACACATCCACTGATCAATTGTGTCAATCTTGTCATCCAGCGACATCGCTCCAAATTCGGCCAATGACACGATTGTCCTCATTTGATCGGCAAAGAGGTCCCAGTTCGCGTCATTGAGCCTCCATCTCCGAGGCTGCAACTCCGCGCTACGCTGAGCAGGGTGAGAGATAACAATATCAATAAGACTGTGATCACTCACCCCACATCATCACGCACCCTCCAGCTGCAGCCAAAGGTCGCCGCACCGTTTCAACAGTGATGTCAATTGTTCCCCTTAGTACGTCAAAAGTGTAGAAATCGCTTGGCTCATTTAGCACCATGACGCACTTTGCGATCAGCCATTCACTAAGCATTACTCCTCGTATGTAATTCAGCATTGATATCCAGCATTTTACTAAACCACATACGAGAGCATGCATTTGAGTCTAAGCCGAGGATAAGCGGAATGTTATTCGCAAGGGATAACACCGTATCCATGTACCGTAAGTACGGCTCAAGACCCGGCAGTAAATACTGAACCGGCAGTAAATACTTCCCAGCAGGATTCATCCAAACGTACCCTGAACGGATACGCAGACCCCCTATTGGGTCTTTCTTGCTACAGTGCAGTCAATGACATCACTGTCCACTACTACAGCTGAGTTAGCCCCCAAATCAGAGAATACCCGCGTACCTCCAGGAAATCCCCTAACACCACTATTCGAAATAGGGCTCTTTCAAAAGAGCAAAAGGAGCCTCCAAACCCACCACAAACACTGCCATGCACGCTCTTTGGCAGTCCAGCTGGAGCACAAGGAGCTCTATTAATGTCTCGCGTTCGCCCGCACGGGCATCATTGCATATATCGGACATACCGCCGACATCATAATGTGGTTCGATGAAAGACCCCGTAACTCGCAGTTCCTGCATCTCTTCCCGTTAGACAACGAAATGCCCAATGGCCAGGCATTCCGCACCTACGGCAGATATCCTCCTACATACGGCACTCTCGCACTCGGTGGTCAAATCCCACGCATCTGAAACTGCTCGGGACAGAGTCCTGAGCCCGGACTATGAACCGGAACCACTCAATGTAGGCACCGGTTCCCACCAAGTACTCCATGATCTCAGGAGTACACTCCAGGATCACGTTAACCTGGCCATTTTCAGCCTTTCACGGACTGCTCACAAGGCGAACGCTCTTCTTGTATGCCTCCACGGCCATCAGCTCTTTTACATTGTTCTCATACAGCTCCAGCATGAACTCCTCCGGTGTTATCACTGCTTACACGCGCTGCACCACCACCCTGGGAAACAGCTTGTCCCACACCGAGACCCCCAGTCCTACCTCTGTGAACTTAGGATTCACCAGCTCCTTCTGCCGCTCCGCTACCGAGGGTTCGCGGAACATCGCCCACCGTGTAGACCAGCGCCATCAAGCTATCAGTGATAGCCTTCAAGATATCTACGCCAACACCGCTGTTCCCGCCTCTGCGCCTGTGTCTCGTCAGACGTGTCGTGCTACCGGCAGCAGAGTCACCAGCATTCGGCGTTGGAGCACCCTTGATGATCTCGCCTTCTTTATGACGAGCTCCTCTATCTCACTACTCGAGAACTCCGACTCGGTGTGCCGCACCCTCGGCAGCACCGCCGGGACCACCACGCTGACCTCAGCTGTCGTCACATCAGACGTCACAGCATCCCCCTTATGCTTTTTTTTGGCGATGGCGGCGCCACCAGTCGTCAACACACAGAACAACAATACAGACAGAAAAACTCACCAACAGATGTCGCAAACAAACAGTCCAAACCGAAAACCAAATCAATTAACCGATTCACAAACCAGTCCGTGAACATTTAGATATGGCAACACACGCGAAGCACAAATCTTTTCTACCTAACTGCACTTATGGCCGGAGATCCGCCCTAATCACACTTTGCTGGTGTCTCAATTGGATTCCCCAAATGGTGTCTCCAATTGCGACCCTGAGCTCACTTGTAAACAAAGCAACCGAAAATGCTTCTTCGCTACTTGAAATATTCACTTTTCCGCTACTATTCAAAAGAACGTCCGCTCATTTCATCGGTCACAAAGAGAATGACCATGATACTGACAATGTGATGATGGATGAGCTTAAGGGAAAAAATTGGAATATTTTAGATGATGCTTCTTATTGGGATGTGCCAATTCCAGATCATTCGCGGGTTCTAATCATCAAAAGAGGAAGTGCTTCTCTCCAGGACAAAGATGTGCCTTTCAGCATTGTGACAAGCCGAGATCTGAAAGCAAAAAGAGATCAAAATTTAACAGAAGAGTGGTTTTCCAAGTGACGCCAAATGTTTACTCTCGCGTTAGTTTACTCTCTCGTTAGTGGAAAATTGTATTGTTTTTGCTGCCAACTCTTTACTAGTAATACTACAGACACGACATCCAAATTTGTGACTGGGTTTCAGACGTGGTGGAAACTGAGCCCGAAAATACATAATCATGAGACATCCGAAGAGCACTTATATTGCATTGAAAAATGTTGGCAGCTGTACTAGGACTGCACAAAACAATTGACGCCGTAATATTGCTTTGATTGACATGGAGAAGAAAAAGTGAATACATCTTGCACATGTTGTTCGATATTACATTATTTCTCGCCAAGCGAAATCTGTCATTCAGGAGCCACAATGAAGATAAATATTCATTGAATAAAGGACATTTTCTTGAAATGGTTGAGATGCTTTCTAAAAATGACACAGTGTTGAAAGAGCACCTAATGAGATTAAAGCGAAGCACATGTAAAATCAAAGCATCAGTATCTTATCTTGCACCTAAAACTCAGAAAGAGTTTATACATGTTCTAGCAAATAAGGGGAAGCTTGTCATGGATAAAAATGTTGCCAGGTATTTTGGGATCATGTTCGATAGTACACCTGACGCATCACACACTGACCACATGTCCGAAGTTATCAGATATGTGAAAATTCACAACAGAAAAGTTGAAGTAAGAGAAATGTTTCTGGGATTTTCCCTTTAAAGGGGAAAAAGCTGCTGACCTCATTTCTGATATTCTCAAAAATCTGGAAAGTGGTGGACTCGATATTATGATGCCCCGCGCTTAGGATTACGATAATGCTGGGACTATGGCTGAAATCCACAAGCCATTTTAAAAACAAAGAACAAGAAAGTTATTTTTATGTAGATGTTGGACCATTCCCATAACTTGTGCGGCCAACACTCTTTTGCTGAGAATGCTTTATGTGTGACTTTTTGGAACTCTTGAGACAATGTTTTCCTTCTTTGCTGCTTCCACTCATCGATGGGATGTTTTAATGAACTGTTTTAATGAACATGCTTCAGTAAAGGCAGTGAAAGAAAAATTCGATGAATGTGTGGCGGCAATTGAAGCTCTATGTGATCCAGACAATTTAGACAAAGAAGTACAGCCCGAGGTCTCTTACCTGCTGTCCACAATTCTTCGTTTTTGTGCTACCTCTTCTTTTGGTGTGATATAATTGAAGAAGTTAATCTTACACAGCTGTCCCTTCAGACTAAGGGCTTAACTATTGACAAGGAAGTGGCAAATTTATAGAAGCAAAGACTTTTTATATACGAGCAGCGCAATCATCTTGTGGAGCAGGCAATTGAACAGGCGCTTTTAAAAGCAGACCAATAAGGAATTTCGGTAGAGAGCAGACCCAGGCTCAAGAAGGATGACAGGTGAGAAGGAGAGATGTGCTGGACTAACTTTGCAAGAAGAAAACAAGAAAGCGATGCTTGAGTGTATTGCTCGTTTCCATTCTGAACTCCAGCTCAGATCAAGAGCCACCAAGGTAGTAACATCCATGTTTGAAACTGTTCAAGCCAAGAGTTCGATATCTGCCACTGAAATAGAGTTACTGGTGCCCATCCCAAAATTTAACGCTTTATATGATGAGTTATCAGAGAAAGAGCTTTTAGAAATATCCAGGCTAAGAAGGCACCTAAAGGTAGTAGAGATTGATTTCGTAGAAGTCAAAGACTGGTCAGTACTTGACGTTTTAAAATTAATAGCTGAATGGTACTTCCTAGAATCTCTTCCATTTCACTCAGTGAGCCTACAATTATTTCTTACGATACGTGTTTCTGTGGTTTTATGTGAGAGGAGTTTTTCAAAGCTAAAGTTTATTGAAAACTATTTGCGATCTGCCATGGGACAGTCAAGGCTTTCTGATCTTGCAATACATATTATCAATTGAAAGTGATTTGGCGAAAACAGCTGATTTCGATGGTGTAATTAATAAGTTTGCAGCTCTAAAGGCCAAAAAAGGAAAGTTTTGATTCAGTCGAGATTTAATATGGCATAAAATTTAATGTTAAAATACCAATAAATAATATTAAATATTTTCTATTTATGTAGTTCTTAACTTCTTAAATCTTTAACCGACCTTGAAACCTTGAATTATTTTTTTCTTCTATTGCCTTTGTAAATATAGGACTTATGTTTTCAAACGTTACTAAGGATTCTGTGTTTCCTTTATTTTGCACTGGTGGATTTGGTGAAGGTCTATGGGGTGTCGTGAGGGGTGACATCATGAGTTACCGCATTGACACCAACCCTAGTGACGCCACTGCCCCCACCTCCACTTCTGGTGCGATCCTTACGTAGCACGTTGTACCCGTCATAATGCAAATGCCGTAGTCCCCAGCACACCTGCGTGCACTCACCCTCAGGCTAATAATAATTTTGAAATACGGAGATTACTTTATAAATAGATTCATTGTTAACGCATCTCCTTTATGGGAAACGCACAAAAAACAATTATCTCGGTGTGTTCTTTTAGTTGGTCGACTTTTTCCAAAGAACCATTCAGTGGATGATAAATGCATCTAAACAGGTGTGGTTAGCGAACGTGAGTACGTCGCAGTGGAAGAAAATTCAGATTTGCCAAAATGTTGCCCTCACAACATCAACGGCGTGTCTTATGTCTTCTGAGGATCATTTACATGAGGAGACGAAGGTCCTTACCGTGCGCAGACACAATTTCCTGTTGCTTAAGCAATGCCTGCTAGGGTGTTTCCGCAGTAGTCGTCGTAATCACCATCTCTTAAGCATGATGCCTCCACCCAGGCAGATCAGGAACAATCTTCATGATCTAGAGAGAGAGGTCCAGAGGTACGAGAGAGAACCTTTAGATCACTGAAACTATCAGACAGGTCTGAACAACATTTACGCTGATGAAGTTGCAGCAGCAGTATCCAGCTGCTGTGTGAATGTAGTGCTAGGGGAACATCCCCCGGATATTTCACCTGAGGAGAAGGTTCTAGCTCGGCAGACGCTAGTGGTTCTGGCTCAGCGGGGATATGGATGGTACAGACGCCTTAACTCTTATTGGGTACGAGCTGATGCTAGCGTTCCGGGCATCTGTCCCGCTGGCATTAGGGACCACATAACGAGGACAATTATTCGGCCAAGCTTACTCAGCTAATCCTATGGTCTCTGTGGACACATCCAGTCCAAATGACGCGGGCCACAAAATAAAATATATTGCTGTTACAAAAACAACAACAACCCACTTCTAACTTCGTTGATACAGCACGAGGCAACAAAGTCCGCTTCGCTGTACTCCCTGATGTGATTTAGACCTGAAAAGCTTCTGAAGTGCACCCACTCCATGAAACGAATACACCGTGCAGACGTAGCACGATAGTGTATACGGTTCTGGCAAACCGAGCAGATCCAAAGTCTGGTGTTTTGTTCGAAATTCGGCTCGGACCAGTAATATTCGGAGCAGGCATTATAGGAAGTGCTGCTCCCACGACGAAAAATGGGCGAACAAAACCCACATATTTTTTAAGGCGACTGTCTCTGGCCGCAGAGTGCGTGCTTCGGGTCAATCCGGTACATTGAACCGACTGTCGCGGGATTGTACCGCCTTTACTTGTTTTTCTTGTGTCAGTTCGTTCTTTCTGTGTTTACACTTTCTTCATTATTGATGTTGTTGTTAGCACTGTGAGAGTTTTTGTCTTTGTGACGGCACCTCTCTCATTCCATTGCTTACGTCTGCGTATATAGCGGAGTACGCATTTCGCGATCTTACGCTGCAGAAAAAGTTCTGCGTTGCTTTAGCTCTTGAGTGAGACGTAGACCATCAAGCTATGTATTTGTTTAACTATGTGTCATGTGTGTGCCTTTTAACAGATTCTTTGTTATTTAGCTTCAAATTTTTGCTAAAGCTGTTGGAATACCTTTCAAGTTAGTACGTATAACGACTTCCATCAGTCCCTGATAGAACTTTTTTGCTTATTTTATTTTAATTAATTTCCAAGAGTGGATTTTTTCTCGACCGTTCTCTTCGCAGATGATAAACCAAATCAAATGATAATGAACTTATACGAGTAAGTGCAAAAAAGTACTCAAAACCGGATTTTTAACAAACCGATTCTTGTATTAATCGACAAGACCTGCAAAAAATAACGTCCCAGACATTTTAACGTCGCCAGTGCAATTAGCATGCGTTCACAAAAAATATTTTTTTGGATTCTCTTTCAAGTGACTTTGACAGTAAAGCGAACTATTTTTCGGAGAATAAACATAATTTTCTTCATTAAGATATAAATAAATTTTAATCACTAATGTTCTGTCAATCGGTATCTATTAAGTAGTATTGGAATTCATAGATTCCTCAATTTCAGAGAAATACTTCTTGGGGTCCCAAAATACTATCGTATGCTCATTTTTGACGAAATAAAACACCAAAAAGTTATATTTCCCTGTTAACATAAATTCAATGCTAGTATTTGAATGTAATTAAAGATAGTTAATTGGAATTGTTTAAAAATCAACTACGATTTATTCTAATTATACAACCAGAACATTTTTTCGGTGAATGCATTATCAGACATTAAAATCTAAAAACAGAAGTAAAAAATGTCGACCATGTCTATACGTTAATAAGAAAATTACCTAGACTTCTGGAAGTTGCTTTATTTGTGTCTGTAAAGTCGCTTTGCACTAAAGTTCCCTTTGTCAGATTAAAATCTGGTGGTTGTGAGGTGCATCTTCTATTTTGTTCATATATGTGTTGGAAATTCACATTTTTAGCATCTATCCTATTGTCTTCATGTGGCTGAAAGTAAACATAGAAATGGCTATTGTTAATATACGTTATGGAAAATACATAATTTTTAATATATATACACAGGGGGCAGTAACGTCGTTCTAAATTCACGACGTTTAAGGTCAATTTTAGATTCTTACGATGTCAGATTAAATCTTGTTGCCTGTTATTTGTCTTTTCTGACATTGGTTGTCAATTTTGATACGTAAAGGCATTTCATTCCGCATGACATTTTCAATTATAATACAAATTGCATACACCAGTACACTGACGTGAACTGGAATATTTTTCTTATACGGAGCGGCAATGATGCTCAAAAATAAATAAGATGTGTTTACCTTAAGTTTTGATAAAAACGCTTTGAAGTTGTACGGATGCAAGCTGAAAACTTAGAACTATTATCTTATCCACTTTTTTTGTGTTAACGTTTTGAGAAGAATTCGTACATAAACGTTCCAAAAAATTATTTATGGTTCATCTTAGGCCTGGCGAATGTGGGAAGCATGTGTGTTCTTATATATGAAATGTTTATAATTTCACAGCAACTGAACAATTTTGTCTCGTAGTTTTTTATATTTCGAAATTTGATAAAGACAATTGTTGAAGTTTGTAGATTTAAAATTCTATATCAATCATTCATAATAATCATCAAACATTCACAAAAAATTATTGCTAACATTATCATTTGTGTACAGTGACTTGAAAAAATTAATTTGGCAAAAAAGTGGAATTAACTAGTGAACATTTTCGTGCGATCATTTTTCACAACTTTCGACGTGGATTATCACGACAAGAGTGCATCGATGAACTTAAATCTTTGTATGGCGATGAAGCTCCATCCTATAGCACTGTGAAAAACTGGTTTTATGAATTCAATCGTGGCCGACGCTCGCTTGTAGACGATGGTCGCCCTAAAACGGCCGTTGTGCCCGAGAGCATTGATGCCGTTCGTGAACTGATAATGCAAGATCGTCATGTGACATACCGTGAGATAGAGGCATCCTTGGTCATTTCTTCCACCAGCATACAATCGATATTGCATGAACACCTGGCCGTAAAAAAGGTTTGTTCTCGTTGGATCCCGCAAAATTTGACAATCGCTCAAAAAAAGCCTCTTGTCGATTGGTGCAAAGTAATTTTGAAAAAATAGGATCGCGGTGCTTAAAACATGTTTATAAGATCGTCACAGGTGACGAATCATGGATCTATGCGTATGAGCCTGAACAAAACAGCAATCTACCGTGTGGGTCTTCGAAGACGGGCCAAATCTAACGAAAGTTGTTTGTGGAGAAAGCATTTCAAAGCAAATGGTCGCCTGTTTCTTCTGCAAAACTGGTCATGTGGCGACTGTTCCGCTTGAGCAACGTAGGACGGTAAATTCTGAGTGGTACACCACAATTTGTTTGTCTGAAGTCTTCGGAGAAATTTGAAGAACGGACAAGAAAAGACGAACCATTGCGTACCGTGACATTGCCAGCTTTCACACATCGGCTGAAACCAGGGCCTTTTTGGCCGGCCAAAACGTCGAATTGATGGGTTATCCACCGTACATCCCTGACTTGGCACCCAAAGAGTTCTTTTTATTCCAGCTCATTAAGAAAAAAATGCTTGGTGTTACGATTTCAGAAGATGCTGATGAAGCGTTCAAAACCCATGTTTTGGAGGTGTCTCGATCGGAGTGGAAAAAGTACTTCGACAATTGGTTTGAGCGCATGCAAAAGTGTATAAATCGTGCTGGAGAATACATTGAAAAGTAATAAAACCATTTTTGATGATAAATATTCGCATTTTTATTATCAGGCCAGAAATATATAGCAGCCCTCATACCTCGTATTATTATTTATTATGCTTAAATGTATGGGTATTTCCAGCATCGCGAACGGGGCGCTAGTACCCTTTAAGTTAATATAAAATTATGAAAACAAAGACATTTTTAAGCTCTTATAAAAGGCATAATTTCCAGTTAAAGCCGAATTTCAAGTGACAAAAGCAAAGATAAGTATTTCATTCATTAATGATTGAAGAGTATTTCTTTTAAAATATCAAAACATATTTTAGCACTTTTGATTTTTTCATCTCAGTTGACCATTCGGTGGTAATGCCCATATATTTTCGTAGATCATAAAAATGTTAAAAACAATTTTACTAGTATGCAAACGTATTCCGTTCTTTTAATTTTTTACAATTAAATGTAATTGTGGAAAATGTGGAAAGTCATTCGAAAATGTTATGTAAACAGGGAAACAAAAGATGGTAACGTCTTGTACCCTCTGTTTTTTTCTTTAATCGACGTTCTTACGTTCTTACAAAGGACTAATAGTACGTTTAAAATATATATATGTACAAGTATGTGTTTTTATATATTTAAAAGTAAAATGCTGAATTTTGTTGTTATTTCTTTAATCGAACTACGTTCGTAAAGAGGACTAATAGTGCTTTAAAAATATAAATGTATATACATATGTAAAAGTATGTGTTTTTATACTTTACAGAAAAATTTGCATAAAAAGGAATGTAACGTCTGCAACGGCATGAATTTGTTCTAGTTGTGGACGCAAATGAAGTGTTTGTGAAATGGAACGAGTTCTAAAGTTTGCAGCATTCACAACCAAGAGGGGTGTGTCCAGAAATTCAGTTTTTTGTCGCTCAGTTTACCTTATAGCTGATTTATTTTAGAATGGACTTTGAAGCAAATGAACATGGGTGATTCTGAGATTATGGGCCAATTTAACAAAAAAAACCGGGGAATGACCACCTTAAGTGTTAACGTTCGTAACGAGTGACAAAACACGACTTACTTAATTTTAATATGACTGTTGACGAGAAAACTATTAGATGGGCACCCACTTCATGTACTTTTCAATCATATTTGAGTTGATTGACATTTGCCTTTGTCAGCCAAAGAAAGTAGACTCGTTTCTTAACAACAACAAAATCAACTTTTCTTTTTACGCCAAAACTGGAGAATAATTGTTCTTCCGATTATAATTTTGTTTGAATATTTTAAGAAAATAATGAGACAAACTTTTATTGATTGAATGTAGTGAGCGCTCCTCCAATTGCGAAAGCGGCTGTCCCACAGTCAGAGAAAGTGCCGCCGGATAAGAATCTCGGGTGTGAAAATACAAATTTTTCCGAATTAAGTGCGAATTCTAATTCCATTGCAAATGTGGAAAAGCAATCAACGTCTTCGAAAACTGTTCCGGAATCGACAAGATGATCCGTGGGAATGGATTTTGAAAACCTCCCGGAGTCAACGGATGAAGAAGACTTTCAGTTGGTAAATGGTAAAAGATTAAAACTAGGAATGATGGTGGATGTGGATTTGGCCAGTATTAAAAAACAAAAAACTCAAAATAAAGTCAATAACCGTGAGAATCGTTTCGCGTTGTTGGATGACTTGAATATTGAAGCAGAGAAAGCTGTTCCAAGAAGAGGAAATTTTGTCGAAGAAAATAATAACCCTAATGTATCTGGTGGTCAATATTTTTGCCCCGCTATTTTTTTTATATAACGTTAATATTAGTGGTTTAGTTGAACAACTTAACCAGATCAATGTAGTATACAGGAGTGTCAACAAAAGTAGATTCAAGAGCAAGTTGTATTTGAAAGATGTATCGGTTCATTCGGAGATGATGCTACTTCTTAGGGATAGACAGGTTCCTTCGTATTCGTATACGCCTAAAGAGCTGAAGAGGACCAGCATTGTTTTGCGGGGACTGCAGTATAAGACTGATTTGGATTCCATATAAGACTGATTTGGATTCCATTAAGGGTGAGATCAAATTGTTCCCGGTACTGTGGACTCAGTTTCCAAATTCTACACAGAGTTTTCGAAAAAGAATAACTTTGGACTGTTTCTAGTGACACTAATTTCTGGCTTTATAACATTTTAGGGCAAAGAGTTTCGTGAGAATCACCCAAGGCTAATACGAAAATAATACAGTGTTGGAGATGTCAACAATGGGGTCATTTATCCAAAAATTGTAACATGTCTTATGTTTGTATAAAATGTGAGGGCGATTCCGAAAACGTTTTAAGAGTGGTTGATAATTCTAATTACAGGACACCAGATGGAACATTTGCCAGTTTGTTCCAGAAAATTAAAACGCTAGTTCCGAGTTTTAGTCAAAAACCTCCTTTAATTCAGAAAATTTTGAGAATAGCCCAGACGATTTGTCAGCCAGAGCAAATATCTTTAGAGATGAAAATTCAGAACTTTGTTAGAGACTATAAGGAATTTTCGAAAAAAAAGAGGCCAAGGAGAAATGTGTCGCTCTTTTGGAGCAGGTTGTGCAACAATATATCCCGCAGATGTTTAGGCATATTGGCATTTAATGTTAGATCGCTAGTGGAAGTCAGTCGTAGGATAGAGTTGTTAAGGACTTTGAAGTATCACAGTATAAACGTTGCCTTTATACAGGAGACTCATTTAGGGAACGTCGTAGATTTAGGCTTGAGCACTATAGTGTCATAAAGGATAGTAGTTCGCAGGGTAGCTGTAAAGGATTCGTACACTTTCTCTACAGTTAGGATTCCTGGGGTAAACTTCCCGAGTACGTTCATAAGCATCGTAATTATCGTTAATGGTATTGAGAAACGATTTTTTTTTGGGTTATATTTATATTCCCTGTAATTTTAATCCTAATCAGATTCGGGACGGTCTTTCTCTTGTGGCTCAGGTTTCTAGGGATTTCTATGGGTCCATCATTGGTGGCGATTTTAATGCCAAGCATACCTCGTGGGGAGACGGTATGAATAATTCCAATGGTGGTACATTTTTTGATTAGTTAGGGCAGTTCGCTCTGGATTTTGTGCGTTTTTCAGATTCGGTTCCATCATATTTCTGGTCTGGCTTCTTTTTCGGACCATTTCCTTCTCAAGATGCGATTACGTCTTCCTGACTTTGAAATGCTATTAAGAACTAATGAGACATTTTATATAAGAATACGGATTGGGACTGTTTTCGAGAGTATATTGTACTTGATCTTATACGACATTTTACGGATTCTTCTGTCTGTCCAATGTTGAAATTGGTCAATGTTGAAATTGGTCAGAGCATTGAAAATTGTACGGATACGGTGAATTCAGCGGTTAGTCGGCACTCGGTCACGGTTGATGTACATAAAAAGGGATTTATTGTTTCCGATGAAATAAAGCGGTTATACAGGATAAAACACGGGTGGCAGAAGAAAATGAAGAGCATTTTTCATCGGCCTCTTAACAGGAATGATCCGACATATACTCTACTTTCGAAACAGGTCCAGCTTATTAATGTAATGATCAAGAGGCAGGTTGAGATTGAACAATCCCGGATATTTGGTGAGAAACTGAGGAAGATTAGACCAGGTCCGACGGCGCATAAGGATGTGTATGGAATAATAGGCTATAGAAGGAGAATGCCTCTTAGGACTCTTACGGTGGATGGCGTGGCTATAGAAGATGATAATACGAAATTGGGGAAATTGAAGAATAACTTTTTTGTTATATACTCAGGTTCGGCTCCTGCCAGGGATATTTCAGACATCAACGACACGTTGAATTCAACGCTATCGCTGGTTCCTGAGAATTGCTATGTTTTCACGCCAGAGTGCTCGGCTCTGAATGTAGGTGCTTTATCCGGTTTAACAACTTTGGACCATCTAGTGGAGTCTACCAGATCCCTGAATAAAAAGAAGTCTTCGGGGTTGGACGGAATTTCAAATTTCATTGTTAGGAGGGTTCCCACGAAGGCTTTTGAATATCTGACGATATTGTTTAATAACTGCCTCAGTAATTCGTACTTCCCGAAATCGTGGAAGATTTCTAAGATTATGCCTATTAGAAAGAAAGCTGAGTCTGACGATATTACTGACTTAAGACCTATATCGCTCTTATCCAACTTAGGCAAATTATTTGAGAGGGTGATTCGGCTGGCGATGGATGATGGAATGAGTGTGAGTTTAAGAAGGGACATTCGACCACTGATGCCCTGTTTAAATTTCAGGACGACGTTGTGTCGAATTTACGGAGGCAATATTGTACGGTTGCGGTTTAGCTGGATGTGGAAAAAGCTTTTAATAGAACTTTTCATGATGGCATTTTGTTTAAAATGATTCGTATAGGCTTTGACCCCAGAGTGATTAATTTGTTTCGAAGTTATTTCTCGGACAGATTGTTTTGCGTCCTATTAAATAATAGAATGTCGGATTTTGGTGAGGTAAGGTGTGGAGTCCCACAGGGATCATTATTAGCGACGCACTTATACAATATTTTTATGAGCGATTTTACACACAATAGTTCAAATTAGATTGGGTTATTATATGCAGATGACAGTCTTTTATATGCGCACGATGAGTCCCCGAATATTGCGTTAATGAAAGTTGCGGATCACCTTGTCATTGTAAGGGAGTTCTATGATTATTGGGGTATATATATATATATATATATATATATATATATATATATATATATATATATATATATATATATATATATATATATATATATATATATATATATATATATATATATATATATATATATATATATATATATATATATATATATATATATATATATATATATATATATATATATATATATATATATATATATATATATATATATATATATATATATATATATATATATATATATATATATATATATATATATATATATATATATATATATATATATATATATATATATATATATATATATATATATATATATATATATATATATATATATATATATATATATGCGGTTTAGCTGGATGTGCGGTTTAGCTGGATATATATATATATATATATATATATATATATATATATATATATATATATATATATATATATATATATATATATATATATATATATATATATATATATATATATATATATATATATATATATATATATATATATATATAGTCAAACCTATATATATATATATATATATATATATATATATATATATATATATATATATATATATATATATATATATATATATATATATATATATATATATATATATATATATATATATATATATGCCAAGTTTCATCAAGATCGGTGCATAAATGCGACCTGTACTTTGATTACAAGAATAGATGGACATCTTTACATCCAGCCAGCCAGCCAGCCGACCAGCCAGCCGGCCAGCCAGCCAGCCAGCCAGCCAGACATGGCTAGATCGACTCAAAATGTAATTCTGAGCAACTTTCTCTCTGGTCCCGGTATTCTAACTCGATTCCTTCGATGTGTTACAAACGCAAGCACTAAGCCATTATACCCCACTATGTAGTGCGGGTATAAAAAGGCTTGGTGCCGTTAGCTGTACGTTATTGGTAATTTAGACAATACATTATAGTCATAATAAGCAATTTCTTGTTCATAGATCTAGTATATGTCTGTCATTGTTTTTGAAAAAGTGTCAATAAAATAGACTACACTAAAATGTTAAAACTTGATCTGCTCGAAATCAAGATTAGTTTGGAAATTTGAACTTTTACAGGGGAATGATGTGTATTTTCAGGGACAGAAAATAATCATCCATAAAAATTATAAATAATTATAAAAAATTATAATCAATAATAGCAACAAAATTAATAGAATATTATTTTTTACTATGGACTGGTTTAAATTAAATAACTAATTAATATTTTTGTAAAAAATTGAGAATATTTCAATTGAAACTAGTGTTAGGGACAATCAGGGTAATGATATTTAAACACTTTGTTTGGTAGGAAATTTTTTTAAGAACAAATAGTTTTTTTAAAAAAAAATTAAAGACTTTACAGTCCTATAAAGATAATTTTATTTTTCCCGCTTGAAACAACCAAGGACATCAAAGTGGCCCATAATCTCAGAAGTACCCATATAAATCTTTTATTTACATAAATAAGTAGTAGGAAAAAATGTTACGTCCACAACAGACGAATTTAAAATATTGGGAGAACCAAGAAATTTATAATCCTTATTAGAGCTACTTTAATATCTCGAAACAATCTTTTTTTCTATGTTTCTTGATTTTTTTGGCTGCTACGCAAAACTTGCTAAAAAGGTGCAAAAACTGGTTGACGTTCAAAGCTACTTCCGTATTTTTTGTTATTTATGTTTATTAGCTGCAATATAATAATCGTATACATTATACATTCTGTTCAATCTTCATAAGGCTATTATATTCATGTTTAACACTTTAGGTTTGACTATAACTTATAAAATTATCTTATATAAAAATAATAATAAAATAGCAAAAAACAAAACTAATAGTTCTTCACGTGAATTGCTATTACTAGGGAATTTTATGCATTAACATATCGCACATAAATATGCACTATAACATCGACAAATATGTTAAAATGTGCTGTAAAGAACGAAAAAATTGGCAAAAACCGAAAAGTATGCACTAAAAATAGAAAATGTGGACACGAATGGCAACTCTCACAAAGTCTGAATTTTCATATATACTGGTGGAGAAATGATGGAATAATATTTGTGGATTTCATGCAGATCTACAAAGGGAAAAATACTTCTTTACTTCTTTACGATCATATTATGGACTGATCCATTATGGATAGATAACAAAAAACGTCATATGTGTAAATTAGCTACAGATAATTATCAACAGCCAGTCGGTACAAAAATTATAATAATCACTAGGAAATATAAACATACTTAAATATAATTACCACCTTTATTTACTTAGTTAATATTACAAACCAAAACCAATAAAAAATAAAAAAGTGATAAAAGTAGTGTGCAGCCACGAAAATCAATGTCACTTTGCCATTTTGTTAAAAACTTGTCTTCTATTTAAATATAGAAGCAAAAGGTCTTGAGCCGGTTTAATCCCTGTTCAATGTGTAAAAGCAACAGACCGAAATAAAACAAACGAGCTAAACATACTTACATGCACGGCACGGCACACAAGTTGACATAGTCGACTAAACTCTTTTTACAACACACACACACGTTGTTGTAAAAGAAATCTATTGATGGCTCTCGATGTGGAGTCTCTTTAGAGCTGGCAAGAGTGAGTTGTATTTTCGTGGGCAATTGTGTGAAGAAAACTTGAAAAGTAAGGTTTACAACAGTAGTTCTCATTCGTTTGTGGAGAGCCTGGCCTTATAGAGTTCGGTTTTACTTTCAACAATTGCAGCAAGGCTTTCTGAAGAGGGTTGTCACGGACCCGAAATCATGATAAAAGTAGTGTGCAGCCACGAAAATCAATGTCACTTTGCCATTTTGTTAAAAACTTGTCTTCTATTTAAATATAGAAGCAAGAGGTCTTGAGCCGGTTTAATCCCTGTTCAAATAAGAAAAACTATTAAAATATATACTATTTACTATATTACTATAAACTATAGTAAACTAGTACATTGTAAGTAGTTTGAATTGTAATGAAGGTAACGATAAAAAAAAAGAAATAATTATAAAGCGTACGAGGGCGGTTCGGAAAGTTCTTAGCCTATCAATGAAAGAGAATAGTTAGTTTTTCAAAAATATTTTTATTTTTCAATATAATCTCCTGAAACTTCAATACACTTAGTCCAACGCTTATCTAGCAATTCTATCCCTTGATTAAAATAGTTTTCCTCAAGGTCTTCAAAATAGTGGTTTACAACTGTAATTACATCTTCATTTGAGGTAAAACGCAAGGATTTTTTTTAGATTTGGGAACAGGTAAAAGTCACTGGGAGCTAAATCAGGATAATAAGGTGGGTGGTCAAGCAACTCGTACTTTAATTCGTTGATTTTAGCCATTGTTAAAACACTCTTGTGCGCTGGTGCGTTGTCTTGATGAAAAATTATTTTTTTGTGTTGTAAGCCAGGACGTTTTTCTCGAATTTGTACATTTAATTGATCTAAAACGTTGCAATAGTACTCTGAATTTATTGTTTTACCCTTTTGCAGATAGTCAATTAATAAAATATCTTTGAAGTCCCAAAAAACCGTTGCCATAACCTTACCAGCCGATTGAATTGTTTTTGCCTTCTTTGGGGCACTTCCTCCAGCTTCAGTCCATTGTTTGGGTTGTTCTTTTGTCTCTGGAGTATAGTGGTGGATCCATGTCTCATCAACAGTTATGAAACGACGCTTAAAATCCATTTTATTTCGCTGAAAACGATCCAAACAAGCTTGAGAAATGTTCATTCTTATGCGTTTTTGGTCGACTGTTAACAAGTGCGGCACCCATCTTGCAGAAAGCTTTTTCATCTGTAGTTCTTCATGCAAAAGTAAATGGACTTGATCATTTGAGATGCCCATGGTATTAGCTATTTTACGCACTTTTATCGTCGATCATTTAATACCATATCAAGCACTTTGGCTACAATTTCTGTTGTTGTTGCTGTTTTTGGACGTCCACTACGTGGTTCATCTTCAATGCTTGTACGACCACGTTTAAATTTTTTACTGTTGCATATGAAGGAGCACTTTCACCTAACACATTCACCATATTATTATGAATTTCTTGTCCCGATAAACCTTTTTTATGTAAATATTTAATGACACCACGCATTTCTAATTTTTCCATTGTAAAAAAATCACACCTGTTTCTATATGAAGGAGTTGCCAGATCGAAACAAATTTAACATGTGTTCATAGCAGAGATGGAAGTTTCCAAAACACTTAACTTTTTTCTGTTTATACCGCGCTTTTTGTGCTAGGCTAAGAAGTTTCCGAACCGCCCTCGTATTGCATCAACCTAAGGAGAAGTCAATTAAAGGGTGTAACGAGTTAAAATCAGCACACATTCTACGAAATGGATCACCACATGCATAATTGTATCTTTGGAAATCCAAGTCTAAAAACTAATAGTATCTAGTGTCTAATAGATTTCTGATATTAAATAGTCAGAAGACACAACCCAACGGATAACACAGTGTAACAAAAAAAATGAAGTCAAAATACCTGGAAAGTACTACAAGAAACCGTCGTTAAAATTTCCCAAACACCTCTAAAATCTGGAGTTACGGGTAAAAAAAAACGGTTTTTCGGATCTTACGCATATATTATATTCCAGTAACAAGGTTGAATATCAACCGATTTTAAGTTTTTCGGCTGATTTGGAAAGAAGAAACTGCGAATGGTGTGTACACTTTTAAAAACACACTGAAAAAAATCTTTGAATTATTCCTGTAAACTTATTTTTTTAAATTTTTTTTGTAATTTTTTAACTTTAGATGCGTTTTTATACAGAATTTTTTTAAAAGGAGCGGAACAATTTTTGAGATGAATAATAAAGAGAGTGTTATTACGAATACAATGCGGTGTCATTTTCAAAATCCGTTAGAAAATGATTGAGTTATTTTTATTTTTACTTTTTATTAAAACAACATTTTTTGAAGAAATACAACTATTGGCAATACTACTTAGAAATGTTTGTTTTACTGTTTTCTTTTTAATTAAACATCATCAGTATACCGTTTAAGTGACCAGCAGTATTCGGAAATCATTTTTATTTTATCTTTTCCTTCAAAACGTTTTTCCATTGTAATTATTTCTTGATGAAAGTGTTCGCCTTGTTCATCACTGAACTGGCCCAAGTTTTCTGGGAAGCAGTCTAGATGTGAATGGAGGAAATGAATTTTTAATGACATGTTACAGCCCATTTAACCAGACGCACTCAAAAAGTCATCAACAATCGCGATATAGTTGTCGCTTCTGTGATTACCAAAAAAGTTATCACATAGTGCAACAAAACTCTTCCAAATATACCTGAAATTCATCAGAACTGATAAATGCGATAACAAATATTAGATCAAGAAGAAATTAATACCTTCTTTAATTTTAGCTTTGCTTTATATTGGGAACACCGCTCAAAGACAGCAAAAAGCTTCACCGTTTACAACAAGTTTTTTTTACAAATTGTTTCATGTATCCTAACTTTAGATGCAGTGGTGGCAGAACAACATTATTAGCTGTAACTAATGGGGCGTTTAAAACGTTTTTCCTGCCTATAAGATATGAGTCACGAGATGGCCATACCTTGCAATCGTAGCGATTTAGTGCACGACTATCCCATTCACAAAGATAACATGGATATTTTGTGTAACCATCTTGCATACCAAATAAAACTGTCAAAACCTTTAAATCAGCGACGACTTTTCATTTATGGAGTCATAGTTGACGAATCTCAGTATTTGATTCACAACTTCATACGTTTATTTTGTACTAGTCGCATATGCGATTGGAATAGATGGTTTAACAGATTTTTGTTATGCAGTAAAACAGCTTTCAAGCCTAGAAATAGCATTGCACATTTTATATAAAAAATATTAAAATCTATTAGAAATCAATATGTTTGTTGAAGACGTACTTTTACATGAACCGTCAATGAAAAGTCGTCATTCGTCTGCCTTATAATTGTGACTTAATGTCGAAAAAAGTTTGGGTACATCAGCGGAATATATGAGATTACTGTCATTTTCACCAGTCTTAAAACTTTCTTCAAATAACAATGTTCGGTCACTTCTTCTACAGAAAGTTACACGAAAATCTTCTTCCACCAAATTCCACTGCCTTAATCGCGATTTCAGCCAGTCGTTTTGACAAACTTAAATCGCGAACGAGATCGCAGAAATCTGCATTTAAAACAAAATGTCGCTCCGTTGTAGATTTTGATGGAAGGTACTCTTATGCCACCAAATATTTTTCAGCTTCAAAACCACATATGCTCGTTGTCGGAACTTTATCATTACCAGAATTGTTACAATTACAACATTTGCGTACTTTACATTTTAAAAGTGTGCCCCGAAATATTTCTTTCACAAAAGTAGCAATTATCTGGTTTATGCCAGAGATGATGATGCCAAGTCATAGGCGTACTAAAGGGCAAAGAAATTGAAGGTTGAAATTTGTATTTTTTTAATGTTGCACAGCAATTTTCACAAACAAATTCTGGTTCATACCAGCGACTGAATTTGTAAGAACGATGGAAGACTTTGTTGTATATTTCCATTATAGCAATATTTTTTTTTAAATCACGCCTAGACGTTTATCACACATTTTTTTGGTAATTTACACTCGATTATTAAAATATTGTTAACTTTTTTATTAATACAGTTTCAAACGAACAAGAAGTGATATATTAAACATAACATATGAACTAAAACAATATGTTTACATGACAAACGGGATACTGAGATATTCAATAAAAAAAAGGTCAAAGAAATATTTCGGAGTAGTTTGGCCAAAAATTGAATTTTTTCAAAAAAAAAATGTTTTAATAATAGTTGAATAACTCAGTTTCTAACGGATTTTTAAAAATGACACCGAATTGTATTCGTTAGAAAACACCCTTTATTATTCTGTTCCTTTTAAAAAATTTGTGTAAAAACGCATCCAAAGTTAAAAAATTACAAAAACAAATTGAACAGGGATTAAACCGGCTCAAGACCTCTTGCTTCTATATTTAAATAGAAGACAAGTTTTTAACAAAATGGCAAAGTGACATTGATTTTCGTGGCTGCACACTACTTTTATCATGATTTCGGTTCCGTGACAACCCTGTTCAGAAAGCCTTGCTGCAATTGTTGAAAGTAAAACCGAACTCTATAAGGCCAGGCTCTCCACAAACGAATGAGAACTACTGTTGTAAACCTTACTTTTCAAGTTTTCTTCACACAATTGCCCACGAAAATACAACTCACTCTTGCCACCTCTAAAGAGACACCACATCGAGAGCCTTACTTTTCAAGTTTTCTTCACACAATTGCCCACGAAAATACAACTCACTCTTGCCACCTCTAAAGTGACTCCACATCGAGAGCCATCAATTGATTTCTTTTACAACAACGTGTGCGTTGTAAAAAAAAGTTTAGTTGACTATGTCAACTTGTGTGCCGTGCCGTGCATGTACGTATGTTTTGCTCGTTTGTTTTATTTCGGTCTGTTGCTTTTACACATTGAACAGGGATTAAACCGGCTCAAGACCTCTTGCTTCTATATTTAAATAGAAGACAAGTTTTTAACAAAATGGCAAAGTGACATTGATTTTCGTGGCTGCACACTACTTTTATCATGATTTCGGGCCGTGACAACCCTCTTCAGAAAGCCTTGCTGCAATTGTTGAAATCATGATAAAAGTAGTGTGCAGCCACGAAAATCAATGTCACTTTGCCATTTTGTTAAAAACTTGTCTTCTATTTAAATATAGAAGCAAGAGGTCTTGAGCCGGTTTAATCCCTGTTCAATGTGTAAAAGCAACAGACCGAAATAAAACAAACGAGCAAAACATACGTACATGCACGGCACGGCACACAAGTTGACATAGTCAACTAAACTCTTTTTACAACACACACGTTGTTGTAAAAGAAATCTATTGATGGCTCTCGATGTGGAGTCACTTTAGAGGTGGCAAGAGTGAGTTGTATTTTCGTGGGCAATTGTGTGAAGAAAACTTAAAAAAGTAAGGTTTACAACAGTAGTTCTCATTCGTTTGTGAAGAGCCTGGCCTTATAGAGTTTGGTTTTACTTTCAACAATTGCAGCAAGGCTTTCTGAAGAGGGTTGTCACGGACCCGAAATCATGATAAAAGTAGTGTGCAGCCACGAAAATCTATGTCACTTTGCCATTTTGTTAAAAACTTGTCTTCTATTTAAATATAGAAGCAAGAGGTCTTGAGCCGGTTTAATCCCTGTTCAATGTGTAAAAGCAACAGACCGAAATAAAACAAACGAGCAAAACATACGTACATGCACGGCACGGCACACAAGTTGACATAGTCAACTAAACTCTTTTTACAACACACACGTTGTTGTAAAAGAAATCTATTGATGGCTCTCGATGTGGAGTCACTTTAGAGGTGGCAAGAGTGAGTTGTATTTTCGTGGGCAATTGTGTGAAGAAAACTTGAAAAGTAAGGTTTACAACAGTAGTTCTCATTCGTTTGTGGAGAGCCTGGCCTTATAGAGTTCGGTTGTACTTTCAACAATTGCAGCAAGGCTTTCTGAAGAGGGTTGTCACGGACCCGTAATCATGATAAAAGTAGTGTGCAGCCACGAAAATCAATGTCACTTTGCCATTTTGTTAAAAACTTGTCTTCTATTTAAAAATAGAAGCAAGAGGTCTTGAGCCGGTTTAATCCCTGTTCAATGTGTAAAAGCAACAGACCAAAATAAAACAAACGAGCAAAACAATTACAAAAAAATTTAAAAAAAAAGGAGTTTACAGGAAAAATACACAGATTTTTTTCAGTGTGATTTTAAAAGTGTATACACTATATTTCCAAATCAGCCGAAAAACTTAAAATCGGTGAATATTCAACCAAGTTACTAGCATATAAGTGCGTAAGATCCTAAACACCGGGTTTTAACCCGTAACTCCAGATTTTGGAGGTGTTTGGGAAATTTCCAAACCAGTTTATTGTTGTACTCCGCAAGATCCACAAGAAAAATAATATCATTTCCCAGGTATTATTTTCTCTGTCACACTGTGTAATTTGGTCCCAGAAGACGCTACCGCGTCTTCCGAGGTAGCAGCTTCTCCTCAGGTGAAATCTCCGGTGGATGTTCCCCTAGCACTACATTCACACTGTAGTTGGATACTGCTGCTGCGAATTCATCAGCGTGAATGTTGTTCAGACCTGCCTGATAGTTTCGATGATCTAAAGGCTCTCTCTTGTACCGCTGGACCTCTCTCTCTAGATCAAGAAGATCGTACCTAATCTGCCTGGGCGGAGGCATCCTCTCCAAGAAATGGTGGTTAGGATGGCGCTGTGTAGTTCGCTACAGATCGACCTATCACTTTGTAAGAGGTCAACAAGGTTTCTCTGTCGGCTCCCAAAGTACTGCCGGCATGTGACTTGAGGACCTTGTTCCTACTTTTAAGCTTATCGCAGATAGCTGTAGCTTGTGCAGTAGACCGAAAGAGGCTGTCCAATGTGACCCCTGGGATTTTGTTTTATTGGTAGTCGGGATGTTGGCCTCATCGACTTTCACATTGAGTGACAACCGCACCTCTGCGGTCTAGCAGTAAACAGTGTGGCCGATGATTTGGAGGCTGATATTTTCATCTTCTTTGCAATTAAAAAACATGCTAAGTCAGTGAGGTAACAGTTGATTTTCTCTGATATATCAACCCCTTTAGGTCCTGACGCAATTATTTTGCAATCATCAGCGTACGACAGAGGTTACACAGAGGTAGAGGTAAAACAGTGCAGGAGATACATATCACTCCAACTCTACAAGACTTCGGCTTCCTTCTAAATTCAACATATGACTGGCGCCCACACTTAAATAAGTATATTGTATACTAATAAATATATTACAAAATATTTGTTCCAAAAACATTCAGTACTTTTTTATTTTACAGCGTTACCATTCATCCGTTTAACGGGCATCGGGAACTAAGTGAGTGGCTAGCGACAGACTGAGCACTTTGGTCATGTACTCTACTCCTGGGGTATACAAATGCTTTACCATCAGCATTGAGATTCCGTCCGGACCCAGCGCCTTTGATGACTTTGCGCTGCGGATGACAGGGACAACTTCGCCAACGGTAAATTGTGGTGGTGCCTTATCGCCTTAACGCTCTCTGGGTGCTCAATGAAAAGCCGGTTAGAATAACACGCCCAGCGCTTCGGATCTGTCACTGTTCTGTCACCGAACGTGGCGGCTGTCCGATCATCCTTTCTTCCAGGGTAAAAGATCGATTTGACCGTTGTCCACAACTTACCAATTCCGGAACTTAACTTGCACTGCTTTAAGTGATCAGACATTCGTTCCGCTTATATTCGTTAACCAACCTACTGATCTCAGATTTGAGATCCCTAATTCTAAGGCCAGTAGGGTTGGAGCGACGAATGTCATCTCGTTCGTCTGCTAGTCCCGCTTGTACGATGGTACGATCCTATGAAATGACGGGTTGCCAGACCCAGGGTTGTTTGAACAATCAGAATAGTAAAAATTGTTTCTGCAAACGAGCTAAACAAACGTTTCTGCACGGATTTAATTTTGTTAACATAGTAATCACATTGGCGATCCCAAACCACTGATCCATATTCTAAAATTGGCCTGACCAGAGAAATATAAAGTTGTTTCGTAGTATATGGGTCAGTAAACTCTTTTGCCCAGCGTTTCTTTATTAAAATGTAACTACTTGTCCATCATAAAACCAAGATCAATAAATGAATCAACCGATGTCACTTCAAAGCCACACAACTTAAATTAAGTACCCAACAATCTACTTCTGAAGAAGCACATATGCTTACACTTTTTTATGTTCCTTTCTGTAAAGTTAAGTTCACACCAAGTACAAAATCTGTCCAAGTCGTTCTGTAGCAGGTGTAAGTTCGCAAAGCTAGCATAAAAAGAAGCATTAGTAAATAAAAGGTGATAATAGAATGGGGCAAGTCGTTAATGAATAGTTAAAATAGAATAGGTTCGTGGTGGAAGCGCTGTGGGACACTTTTCTCAATAAAACTCCCTCCCAATTCCCAGAAGGAAAGCCAGTTTATGAAATTGTTTTTGAATCCAATTTAAATAATAAGCGCCTGTATTTTTTTTTAATTTTTGACGAACGTTCCCTACGCCACTCACACCCACCACTACCGACCAAGAGGACCACGTCCCCATGACGTAGGGACAACGTACACATTATGGACTGATCCATAGTGGAGAGATGACAAAAAATGGGTCTAAATGGGACGTAGATATTTTTGATATCATATATTCAGATGCCACAACCCACGGATAATTTTATACACCACCATCGCATTCATCATTGTTCGCATACTCTTCAATGAGGGCAGTTTTATAAGATTTAAACTGAAGGGAGTTCATAGCCCGAATTCCATGTAGACTTCTTAAGCAAAACAGTAAAAATTGCTTCAGTACGGATTCAAGTTTGTTAACATAATGATCGTATTGGGGATCCCAAACCACTGATCCATAGGCTAAGTTCACCTGACTTGAGAAATATTTATAAAGCTGTTTCGTGGTATATGGATCAGTAAACTCTTTTGCCCAGCGTTTCATAAAATAAAAGACACCATAAGCTTTGTTTACCATAGTAATGATATAGTTATTATTTAACTTTCTGTCCATCATAAAACCAAGATCAATAAATGAATCAACAGATGTTAATTTAAATTTAGTAGCCAATGAGATAAGAGGAAAGCCAGTTTATGAAAATTAAATCCAATTATGTTTAACTTGAATAGTAAGAGTCTGTGATTTACTTTACCAAGCGACTTACTAAAATCAGTAAATATAACGTCTGTTTGCTTGCGTCAAACAAAAGTAATAGTAAAATGGCACTTGCAAAATCCGTTTTGGCTCGGATGAAGTATAGGGGCCACATTATGTGAAACAAAATTTGATACAAACCTAGGAAGTGCGCTTAATTTAGCAATCCTTCTATAGTTCGATACATCCAACAGACTACCAGATTTATGAAGTGAAAACATGTATGACCTTTTCCATAAATTAGAAAGGTACCCCAATTTCAATGATGAATTGAATAATAAGAAGATGGGTAATATACGGAATTCAGAGCAGCCTTTGAATTATATATTCGCAATACCATCAGGTCCAGAAGTACTAGTGGGTTTAAGACGATGCAAATTTAATGCGATAAGTGAATATCAAACAAAAGTAATAGTAAAATGGCACTTGCAAAATCCGTTTTGGCTCGGCCACATTTACTGAAAAAATTCGGTAAGAGTACGGAATTGCAGGGTTAAACGAACGTAAAGAATATGTATTTTCGAAAAAGTTAGCAAAACAATTTGCAACTTATAGCATCGACGAGACTCGATATTGTACCGTTGTCTCACAAATGAATACCTACATAAGCAGCAGTTAGACATGTTCTTTTGAATCTTTTAAATGATTTACTCTTTATGTTTTTTAATCTACATAAGACCTGTTTTTTTAAATGATTAAGCTAGTTTTTCCACAACAGTGGTTCCATAGGTACTGTTTTATATACAAATTTATTTAATATGTCATAAAATTTCTTAACAGCAACATTAAATTCTGCAATAGTATTACAACTGCATATAGTCTTCCAATCGACAGATAATAAAAGAGAATTAAGTCTACGAAAGTCGCAACGTTTGAAACAAAATCTAAAAGAATAACCAGAAGGATGTGGAGATGGAGATTGGTGAGGTAATGTTACTGAAAATGATATACATATGTGACGCGCAAAATAGAAAGAGACCTAAGGCTAAAAACCAGTTTTGTTCAGGAGAGCCATTTTAAAGATTAGGTCCCTTTCTATTTGCGCTTAGAATCGTCGACTTTACTTTAATAAAACGCGCATATCTCTTGGGGCATGGGATCGGTCTCATTCGATGCTCAGATGTTGTCCACATCAAAAAAAGAAAAAAAAATGATTTTTTTACCATAGGTCCCTTTCTCTATGCGCTGTCACATATAGTACGAGTAGGATGGTGGTTGTTCTCCGTAGTAGAAATAGGAAGCATTTTCATAACTTGATTTTTTTTTATATAAGCTTTATTTGAATTATTGAATCTGCTCCAAAGGAGCCTAACAATAAGTATACGAATCTTAAGTATAATTCAATAATGAATCCTATTATGGATTTCTTGAAATGTAATGTAATGTGGATCTCTGCTTATTGGCAGGAATTTTAATTAATTTGGTCAAAAAAGTATATAACTGGTATGGATCACATGCCTGAGAATTTTAAACCTAGTTTGGCTTAAACCTCGTGATAAAGGGCCAGAGGACCCTTAAAGTCATTTACAGAGTGTTTGCGATATTATGTAGAGTGAAGAACTCTAGTTATGTATGTATAACGGATAACTCTAGAATAGCAGAGTGGACGGCGTAATTTAGGTTATGTAGGTTTTTCGCGTTGACTGTTTTAAGGATCACGTATGAGAGCATTTAAGCCACGTGACGTAGAATAAAGGATTCTGCACAGTCTTTTTTGAGTGTTCGTCCGCGATTGATATTGACTGTTTTAAATATCACGTATAAGAGCATTTAAGCCACGTGACGTAGAAAAAAGAATTCTACACAGTCTTTCGGGCGCGTGTGTTCGCGATTACTGTTACGGATGAAGCACAAGTACAGATTAGAAAACACGGCGTTCGTTTCTCCGAAGTCTTAAAGAGCTTGGACTGCACAATAATTGTCTAGCAAGTATGTTATCATGACGTTCGAGCTTCTCTTTGTGCTTTATATTGATTTTTTGAATTGCCTCTTTGACGAGAGGTATTTTTAAGTCTTGGTGGATGTTTTCATTCCTCATATACCAAGGGGCACCGGTAATAAGCCGCAATGTCTTCGATTGGACTCTTTGTATTTTGTCGAGATTGCTCGAGCTTGCTTTGCCCCATAGCTGGGCACCGTATAACCAGATAGGTTTGATTGCACTGTTGTATAGCAGGACCTTATATTCAAGGCTTAGTTTTGAGTTCGCGTTTAGGAGCCAGTGAAGTTGATGGACCTTAAGTTTCAGTCAGAGAGCCAAGATTCTACTCGTCTGAGATGTACACCTAGATTCATAGATGCAATATCCTGCTTTTTATGTGTTTTAATTATAGCGGCATCATCGGCAAAAGTAGATGTTAGCACGTTTGGGCTGGTAGGGATATCTGCGGTAAACAGAAGGTAAAGGATAGGCCCCATGGCGCTTCCCTGGGGAACACCTGCTAGTATTTTGCGGTCATCGGTGACGTGTTGTTCACATTTGACTCTGAATCTGCGGTTTTCTAAGTAAGACTCAAGAATTCGATGCGTATTTGCCGGTAAGTATTTGCAAATTTTGTAGGTCAAACCAAAGTGCCAGACTTTGTCAAATGCTTGAGCAACACCCAGGAATACGGCGCAGCAATATTCTCGCCGTTCAAATGATTTTTCAATTGCTTGGGTCAGACGGTTTACTTGTTCGATAGTGCTGCGACCTTCGCGGAATCCAAACTGATGGTCTGGTATTATGTTATTTGACACGAGGAACGGTTTTATTTTCGATAAAAGAACTTTTTCAAATAGTTTGGATAAGCAGGGAAGCAAACTGATCGGCCTGTATGAGGAAGGTATTGATTTGTCCTTTCCTGGCTTTAAAATCATCTGAATCAGAGAAATTTTCCACACTTTAGGAAAGTAACCATGTCTCAAAATAGAGTTAAATAATTTTGCCAGGAAGTTCACAGCAATATAGGGAAGTTCCAAGATCATTTTGGGCGTGATAAGATCATATCCAGGTGCTTTACCTGGATTCACGGTTTCTTTAATGACATTCAGAACTTCATTTGCGTTAGTAAACAATGGAATTACGGCAGACATTTTATCATCAGGTGGAAGGAGGTCGCTACTTGCAGGATTTGGGCGAAATACCTGGGACAGATGGTTTGCAAAAACATTGGCTTTTTCCTCTTCTGATATTGCCCACTTGCCGTTTGCGTCGCGTATTGGAAATTGCGTTTCGGTGGACATACTAGTATTTCTTGAAATTACCGTTCAGTAATTCAGTTCAGTTTGAGAATATTATTATTCTGAAACAAATTCATTTTTGCCAATAGTCTAGCAACATCAGTGGACCAATCGCTGTTAGTTAGAGGAGTAAGTGCTTCAGAGTCCGTTAAAATAATATCAGACTCATTCACCATTAGAAATATCTTTCTAACGGCAGTCAAATGTTCATTATAAACATTAAAATCGGCCGACGTAGGAATATGAGAACAGGTAATAAAGTTTTTAGTTCTCAATACAACACAAACTGCAATAAATTCTAAATTATTAAATTCATCGTAAAAATACGTTCAGAAGGTAGACAACAGGAAACCGTAATTAAGACACCATCCCCGGTTCTATCAAATCTAGATTTTCTATAAATCGGGTAACTATTACCCAGAAACTAAGTTAAAAATATAATTCTTCTACCATGTCTCAAAGAACAACAATATAAGTATGCGGGAATGTAATTTCCAAACAGTATGGCAACAATGTATATGTGAGCGATGAATCCTGTTGTAGGAGTCAAAGGAGTTCGTGTTCATTGTGCGTGGTGAAGTAAATACGAAAGACAAGAGTCAAAGGCGATATAACGGGTGATCCATCTAAGGTATTTTTTTCAGTATGGGTTTTTTACACAGTTTACACGTGAGTTGTGTAAAACTTTATTTGTGTTTCTTTTCAGTATTGTTTGTCATTTTATCATGGAACTACTTACACCATTGGCGATTTAGCGTTCGGACTTTTCAGAAGCTCGAGGAAGATCCGATGTTTTCGACCAAAATGTTGTTCAGTGATGAGGCGGCTCCTTTTTGGCTCAACGGCAACTTCAATAAACAAAATTGCCGCATTTGGGCTGAAGAGCAACCAGAAGAGTTTCAATAGGTGTTATTATACCCAGAGAAAACCACGGTTTGATGCAGTTAATGGGCTGATGGAGTCATGGGTCCATATTTTTTCAAAAATAAAATAAAGTCAACGTAACCCTGAATGGTGCTTGCTTTCGCGCCACGATATCGGATTTTTGTTACCTAAAATCGAAGCCCGTTGTCTTGACGACATTGCGTTTCAGCAGGACGGTGCCACTTGCCATACAACCGCTCAAACAATGGATCTATTAAGAGGTCATTTCAAAGAGCAGCTAATATCACGTTTTGGACCGGTGATTTGGCCACCTAGATCGTGTGATATCAGACCCTTAGACCTTTTTCCTTGGGGCTACGTAATATCCAAAGTCTATGCTGACAAACCAGCTACGGCGCGTGTCATTAATGCCATACCGATCGAAATGATCGAGCAAGTCATCCTAAATTAGACCCTTAGAATAAACACCCCGAGGAGCATTTAGAGCCAACATTTAAAGGAAAATAAATGCCATAAAAGGTCCTTTCGAATAAACAATAAAGATTCCACACTGAATTTGAATTTTTGTATTTTTTTATTTTGAAAGAAATACCTCTAGATTGATCATCCTATACAGTGTGCAGCAAAAGTCTTGATCCCCTTTAGTATTTATTATCTATCCTAAAACTCTACGACATGAAATACAATTTGAAGGATTTTTCTATAATGGAAAATTTATTTTTTTTGTTTAAAAAAACACAAAAACCAGAAACTTAGAGCATATTATTCAATAAAAAAAAACAAAAACATATTTCAACTTCATATACTTATAACAGCGCCGCAAAAGTCGTGATAATCCTATAAGTATAACGTCTGTTTGCTTGAGTCAAACAAAAGCATTTATAACCTCAGAGGAAAACTGTAAAAACTCTCCAGCCGTTTTCCAGCGATATGTATGTATTAACGCAATATTTCGAGAATCAACGCGTAAAGGAATCGCTCTGCTGTACGTGGACGATATAATAATACCAGCAAGTAATGAAAACGATGCTGTGCAGAATTTGTTGACGATAATTCAACTGTGCCAAGAATATGGACTTGAACTAAATATAAAAAACGCAAAATTTCTAAAGAAATGGATTAATCTTTTGTGCTATATTATCGATGACGGAAAGGTATTTCAAAATCCAGCCAAAGTGGATGTAGTATTGAAGTTTCCAACGCCTAACAATTTGAAACATTTGCAAAGTTTTCTCGGACTCGCCAGCAATCTACGTAAGTTTATTCGTGATTTTTTCCGAGTAGCAAAACCTTTATTAGACCTAACTAAAAACAACGCAAAGTTCAAGATAGGTGACATGCATAACCTGAAGTGTATTCTGTCAGAATATCCTGTGTTAAACATCTTTAATCTAAACTGTGAAACGGAGGTTCATACAGATGATTCGAAAGACTGATATGGTGCAATTCTTATGCAGAAGTCGCCCGACGATGGCCAACTTCACCCTGTGTATGTATTACATGAGTAGGAAAACTTCTGATGCCGAAAGTAAATACTGCAGTTACGAATTAGAAATTTTGGCCGTTGTAGAAGCTCTGAAGAAATTACGAGTTTATCTTTTTGGGTTACATTTTCAAATCGTAACTGATTGTACGTAACCCGTTTACAAAGACATTAGAGAAAAAAGTCATGTGCACACGAGTAGCACGATGGATACTGTTATTGCAAGAATACGATTATGAAGTCGAGCACCGTTCCGGTACGCGTATGACATGTCGATTTTCTCAGCTGATACCCTGTTATGACAATTGCTGAAGGTTTTGCAAATGTTACGGCAAGGCTGGTACATTCCCAAAATTATGAGGACAATTTGAAACCTATTATTTACATTCTTCAAGAATAGGATTAGTCTGATGCATATTTTATGAGAAACGATGTCTTACGAAAATTTGTAGACGATTATAAAGTAATAGTTGTACCAAAATTAATGCAACGAGACATTATTAGGAAGGCTCATGAAAATGATCATTTTTCTGTAAAAAAAACAGTAAGTAAAATATTACGCAGAGTGTACTTCATGTCGAAGATGGAAGATGCAATAAGGCATCATATAGATAAATGCGCGCAGTGTATAATTAAAAACAAGAAAAGAGGGAAACAAGAAGGCGAAATACACCATTCACTTCAAAAATATGATGAGCCGTTACACACGTACCATGTTGATCACTTAGGACCATTGGAATCAACCAGTAAACACTATAAGCATGTATAGGTTGATCTATCTAGAGGTATTTTTTTCAAAATAAAAAAATACTAAAATTCAAATCAAGTGTAGAGTCTTTATGTTCATACGAAAGGACATTTTATGTCATTTATTTTTAGAATATAATTTCCTTCAAATGTTGGCAACTGTAATATGGAAATGAGCGTTCGGTGAAAAACAAGAAGATCCGCAGTTTTCGACTTAAATTGTGTTCAGGATAAACAACAACAAAATTGCCCCACTTGGGCTGAAGAGGAACCAAAAGAGGTTCAAGAGGTGTCAGTATATCCAGAGAAAGCCACGGTTTGGTGCGGTTTATGGGCTGGTGGAATTATCGATCCATATTTTTTCAAAAATGATGATGGTCGAAACGTAACTTTCAATGGTGCTCGCTATTGCTCTATCATATTGGACTTTTTACTACCTGAAATTGAAGCCCGTATTCTTGACGACATTTTGTTTCAACAGGACGGTGCCACTTGCCACGCAGCTGGTCAAACAATGGATCTAGTGAGAGGTAATTTCGAAGAGCAGCTAATTTCACATTTTGGACCGGTGAATTGGCCGCCTAGATCACACCTTTAGACTTTTGTCTTTGGATCTACGGAAAGTCCAAAGTCTATGCTGACAAACCAGATATGATTCAGGCCTTGAAAGCCAACATTACGCGTGTCAATCACTCCATACCGGTCGAAATACTCGAATGGACGCCCTGAGGAGTAGTTGCGGCCAATATTTGAAGGAAATTATATTCAAAAAACAAATGGCATAAATTTCCTTCGAATGAATAAAGAAGATTCCACACTTGATTTGAACTGTGGTATTTTTTTATTTTGAAAAAAATACCACTAGATGGATCACCCGGACCAAGGAACGGCATTTACGTCTGAAGAAAACTATTGTGCATCGGAGAACAAGTCGAAAGAAGGATTGCAGTTATTACCTCAGTTCTCGCTAAATTGTGTTCAAAAGACTTGGCGAAATGGTACAGATATTTTGAACGAGTCAAACAAGCAATTAATTCATCGTTTTCAAGAAGCATAAATACGTTATACTCCGTTTGAACTTCTAATTGGAACTAAAATACGTACTTCAGACCAAAACACATCAGGAATTTAATTGAAAACTAAATGGTATATTGAACAACAGAATAAGATGCGAAAAACTGCAAAAGACCAAATCAGCAAAATTTAAAGCGAACATAGGAAAGGCTACAATTCAAGACACAAGAAATACAAGACCTAAAAATACAAAATTTGTGACCTTGTGGCGATAAAACGTACGCAGTTTGGACCAGGACTAAAGTTGAAGCAGCAGTATTTGGGCCCATACCATTTTTTTTCAAAGTTTTTATTTACAATCTGTCCAACTAAGGACAATAAGCAAATTTTATCATATTTTACAAATAACATAGATTGTTGAGCTCCAACGAGAACAACAATATAAGAGTATCCTACGATTAAATAACAATAATTTACATGTGTATGAGCTTATTTAAAGCATTAAAATAAATTATAATTATTATATATTTAGCATCTACTTCCGGAATGGGGGGTCAAGGATGTGGTGGCGCTTCAATCTTCTGTTTCGTTGTTATCATCGAGCAATAAAATGGCCAGCGAGTTGCTGTGATCACTTAATCTTTGAAGGTAGTTTTCTGCATACCGTCTTATTTCATCTTTCATTATCGGAATGTTTAAGTCATTATGAATAGTGATGTTAGATACGAACCACGGTGCTTTAAGTATAGTCCTTAATATTTTAGACTGATATCTTTGTAAAATTTCGATATTCGAATTACTGGCAGTTTTCCAAAGCTGTATACCACATGTCCATACAGGTTTCAGTATGGTCTTGTATATTAGAATTTTATTGTGTATACTTAGTTCAGATTTGGAACCTACTAGCCAATATAGACGCCGGGTTTTTATGTTTAAATGTTCTTTCTTAGATTTTATGTGTGGTTTCCACGTCAGCCTTCTGTCAATGTGAATCTCCAAGTATTTGACGCTTGGTGATTTTGGAATAACACAATTATTTATTAATAAATTAGGACAATCACCATTTCTCATAGTAAATGTGACGTTAGTAGATTTTTCAGCATTTTTTCTGATGTTCCATACGTTCATCCAGTTTTGAATGTTGTTAAGTTCGTTTTGAACGAAGTAAGAAGCTTCTACCGGGCATGAACTACAGACTAGTATTGCGGTGTCATCTGCGTATGTCGCTACTAATACATCTTTCGTTGTGGGCATATCGGCAGTAAAAATGGTGTAGAGAACTGGACGCAGTACGCTGCCTTGTGGAACTCCGGCCCCGATTTCATTAATATCGGAATGGTCTTCATTTACTCTGACATAAAAACATCTCTGCGTCAGGTAGGATTTAAGGACCAAATACATATGCCCAGGTAGGATTTTTTTTAAGTATGTAAAGCAAACCATCGTGCCAAACTCTGTCGAATGCCTTCTGAGCGTCTAAAAATGGTCCGGAACAATATTTCTTGTTTTCCAATGTATCTCTAATATAGGCGATACGATGGCATTGCTCAGGAGTACCATGTTTATGTCTGAACCCAAATTGGTATTCAGGTATGATATTATTTTTCTCTAGCACAGGTAGTATTCGTCTTAAAAATATTTTTTCAAATATTTTAGAGAAAGTGGCCAGTAAGCAGATTGGTCTGTAAGAAGTGATTTCATTCTCAGGTTTTTGAGGTTTTGGCAGCATTATTATTTCTGCGCATTTCCACTGGGATGGAAAATGATTTAAACGCAGAATTGAGCTAAAAATGTAATTGCTTTTTTTTTTGGGAGTTAATGTTGACTATCTCTTCCCGAATTTCCACTCGTATCCTTAATGGGAATATTTCTCTTTGTAGAACGTTTCAAATATTTTGTTGCTTTTCACATACAATGCTCATTATTCCGTGAAATATTAAGACTTTTTAAGTATGACTGTAGTTGATCATTTTTTTTGTTGGTCAAGCCTCGATTTAAGTTCCTTTGTGGCCTTGTTATAAAGTTGCTTGTCATTTAAATTTCTAGAATTTTGCCACCTCTTCCTTAGACGCCTTTTGTCTCTAATCATCTGCCTAATACCAAATTGTAAGAGTTAAATTGGACGATACTTACGATGTAAATAATGCTAGTGATTCGGAAGGTCCCCGCATAACAACAACTTGCGCAGAGTACATGAAGCCCTGGGGAATGCATACAGGCGATTGTGAATTCGAGGCGAATTCAGTTCAGAATGGCTGAAATGAGGGAATTTAATTCCCACACAGTATGGCAACAATGCAAACGTGAGCGATCAACCCTGTTGCAGGAGTTAGTGTTAATTGTGCAGTGGTGAAATAAAGACGAAAGACAGGAGTTTAAGACGATATAAAGGGTGATCAATCTAGAGGAAAAATCAATCAATCAGAAAAAAAATATAAAAATTAAGTGTGGAATCTTTATTGGTAATTTAAAAGGACATTTTATGGCATTTATTTTTTGAAAATAGTTTCCTTCAAATGTTGGCAACTGTATTATGGAAATGACCGTAATAAACGAGAAGATCCGCTGTTTTTGACCAAAATTTGTTCAGTGATGAGGTCCATTTCTGGCTCAACGGCAAAGTCAATAATCAAAATTGCCCAATCCCGTGACTGCCGGTTCTATGTACCGGATTTACCCGAAACTCTTCGGCCAGGGGCAGTCACCTCAACAATATATGTTTTTTGTTCGTCCATTTTTTCGTCGTGGGAGCGGCACTTCCCGGAATGCCTGCTCCGAATACTACTAGTCCGAGCCACGATCGAACAAAACTCCGAACGTTGGATCTGCTCGGTTTGTCAGAACCGTATACACCATCGTGCTACGTCTGTAAGGTGTAATCGTTGCATGGAGTGGATGCACTTCAGGAGCTGTTCAGGTCTGAACCACATCAGGGAGTATAGCGAAACAGACTTTGTTGCCTCATGCTTTATCAACGAAGATAGCAGTGGGTCTCTGGATTTGGTGTTATCATCGCCTCACCGTCTACATTTTCGTCGTCGTCATCATCATCCAACTACGAGACTCCTCCGCAGTCGCCCTCGCAACAGCATCAACATATACAGCATCTTACACCACAGATTGCTGTTGCCACTCCTGACAAGACATCAATTTTGCAATTTAATTGCAATGAGTCGGAGAAACATTATAGTCGCTACGATCCAAGAAACAAAGCTGAATGCCACCTGCAGCCTGTACAGTTGTGACGGATACAACGTGCTACGTAAGGATCGCACCAGAAGTGGAGGTGGGGGACTTGCTTTCCTGTTACAGCATTCTGTGCAGTACAGACCTATTTCGCCTGAGCTTGACTCCAGAGACCCATACATGGAATGTATGGGGGTAGCAGTCAAGTCTGGAACTGCCGAAATAGAGCTGTACAACGTATACATCCCGCCGGTTGGTAGCTGTGCCCCGCGTTATCTGCCTGACATTAGCAATTTGCTACAAGGCAATACCCGCTTGGTACTAGGCGACTTTAATGCTCACCACGAACTGTGGCATTCTCTCCTAGACAACGACCAGAGGGGCATAGCTTTGGCAGAGCAAATTGATAGCTTTACGTTCTGCACAGCGAATGAAGACGCCCCCACGCGGATTATGGGCGATTGCCATAGCTCGCCAGACATCACTATGGCATCGCCTGGCCTGATCAACGACGTCACCTGGCAACCCGTCGTCTCACTAGGACCAAAAATCTTTGGGGTCACTTTGGACAGCCTCTTTCGATCCTCTGCACATGCTACAGCTATCTGCGTAAACTCAAAAGTAGGAACAAGGTTCTCAAGTCACTTGCCCAGTACTTGGGGAGCCGACAAAGAAACCTTGTTGACCTCTTACAAAGCGATAGGTCGGTCTGTAGCAAACTACGTAGCACCTGCATGATCGGCGAACGGACGACGCAGTGGAAGAAAATTCTGACTTGCCAGAATGCCGCCCTCAGAACATCAACAGAGTGTCTTCTTATGTCTTCTGAGGACCATCTACATGAGCAGACGAAGTTCCTTACCGTGCGCAGACACATTTTCCTGCTGTCTAAGCAATACCTGCTAGGGTTTTTTCGCAGCAGTCATCCTAACCACCATCTCTTGAACAGGATGCCTCCGCCCAGGCAGATTAGATACGATCTTCATGATCTAGAGAGAGAGGTCCAGCGGTAAAAGAGAGAACCTTTAGATCATCGAAACTATCAGGCAGGTCTAAACAACATTCACGCCGATGAAGTCGCAGCAGCAGTATCCAGCTACCGTGTGCATGTAGTGCTAGGGGAACATCCCCCGGATACTTCACCTGAGGAGAAGGTACTTCCTCGGCAGACGCGCGTGGTTCTGGCGCAGCTGAGATCTGGTTTGTGCAGCCGACTCAATTGTTACTGGGCACGAATTGATGCTAACGTTCCGGACATATGTCCCGCCTGCCATCAGGGACCACATGATGTGCTGCACCTCTTCAATTGTCTGGCCAAGCCTGCTCAGCTGACTCCCAGGTCTCTGTGGACGCATCCAGTTCAAATGGCGCGTTTCCATCACCTGGATATCGAAGCAGATCCCCCATAGACGAACAAGACTTCAAATATATATATATTGTTGTTACAACAACAAAATTGCCACACTTGGGCTGAAAAGCAACAAGAAGAGCTTCAAGGGGTACCATACCCAGAGAAAACCACGGTTTGGTGCGGGTTATATGCTGGCGGAATCATCGGTGCATATTTTTTCAAAAAATGATGAAGGCCGGAACGTAAGCATGAATGGTACTCACTATCGCGCCATGATATCGATCTTTATGCTACCTGAAATTGAAGCCCGTAATCTTGACGACACTTGGTTCCAACAAGACGGTGCCACTTGCCATACAGCTGCTCAAACAATGGATCTATTGAGAGGTCATTTGGAAAAGCAGCTAATTTCACGTTTTGGACAGGTGAGTTGGCCGCCAAGATCGAGTGATATCACACATTTAGACATTTTTCTTTGAAGTTACGTAAAGTCCAAAGTCTATGCTGACAAACCAGCTACGATTCTGGTTTTGGAAGCCAACATTACGCGAGTTATTAAATCCATACCGCTCGAAATGCTCGAACGTAGTTGCGGCCAACATTTAAAGGAAATTCTATTCAAAAGATAAATGCCATAAAATGTCCTTTCATATTAATAATGAAGATTCCACACTCGATTTGAATTTTTATATTTTTGTTCTGAAAAAATACCTCTAGATGGATCACTCATTAGATAACAATAATTTTATTAACTTTTCCCATTTAAATATTATCTGTGAATTGGATACTTTTATTTTATTAATCACAAAAAATATTAAATCTAAAACCCATAAATATATAAATAGAAGAATAACCAAAGTATTTAAACCTCTTACGTTTTGATAATGTATGGTGTAAACCTTATCTAGCGTTTTTAAGAAATTTGAGGTTTAGCAGGCAATCTGGCCGCTTCTTCTACCGCTTACTTGTATATACTCCGTAACTAGGGCCCCAAGGCCAAAATTCAGGGTCAACGACTTTAGATATCAATCTAATCTTAAATGAAGGTAAATGATTTAAATTTATAAATAAAAACTGTCTTTCTTGCTGGAATGACAGTCAATTTCATTGGTCCGCTAACAACAGACGAAGAGGCCAAATCAGTCGTCTAAATAAATGATCGCCTCAAGCTTTACGTAAATAAACACCTTACTGACATTAGCAGTACAGCTTGAAACCGGTGTTTGAAGGTGTTTCAATGCTGAAATTATATTCGGTAGCCCTTCCGGTTTTTTTAACAGCAGGATCATCAACACACGCAATTGCAGTCCCAAAGCTGCCGGTTCTATATATCGGATTGACCGGAAGGCAGTCACCTCAACAACATGTGTTTTTGATTGTGTGTGAGAGAGAACCTTTAGATCATCGAACCAACCAGGCAGGTCTTAACAACATTCATGCTGATGGAGTTGCAGCAGCATTATCCAGCTACAGTGTGAATGTAGTGCTAGGGGAACATCCCCCAGAGATTTCACCTGGGGAGATGATTGTACCTAGGAAGACGCGCGTGGCTCTGCAGAGGCAGAGATCTAGATGGTGCAGCCGCCTCAATTCTTATCAGGCACGAAGTGATGCTAACGTTCCGAACATCAGTCCCGCCTGCTATCAGGGACCTCATAACATGCTGCACCTCTTCAATTGTCCGGCCCAGGTCTCTCTGGACGCATCCAGTTCAAATGGTGCGTTTCCTCCACTTGGATATCGAAGCAGGCCCACTATAGACGAACAGGAGTTCAAAATAAAATATATTGTTCTTACAACAACAAGAACACTATCAATTGCACCAGATTTATTTTTTTCTCCACCAAAAGTCCTACATCCATAGGCAAAACATATACCTGTTTAATTTCAGGTGCCACAGGTTATGTGTTTTCCGTCTACATGGGGGAATTTTCCTCGACGATTTTTTTCTTTCTGTGATGCGACAAACTTATCCAAGTCCGGATATGTATCAAATAATTCAGAATATTGAGAATATTTATTTCGAATTTTCATTAACTCTAATCTCATCTTGGATACTTCCGTCAGTGTAACCTTGAAAAATTTGTAAAACAGAATATCATTTCTTCTACACCACGGGCAACACCATCTGATGCCATTATTCTGGCCTAAGGCATCAACGGCACGAGCAGAAACGTCGGCACATTTAGTATGACTAAACATATGTAGCATACATGGATCAAAAGGGCACGTCAATGGTTTGGTTAGCACTTCTAAGCTTAGTACGCAGGTTTTCAGCCTTATTGCACGTCGAATGGGGGCTTCAAGCCCATGTACTAACGTTGTCAATGTGGAATAAGGAACCGGGGAAAAACTCTAGACTTTTGCGTGATATTCATCTCACGGGCCATGATTTTCTGTTTTCGGAGCGGATTTTTGTGAATTCTTGATTTAACGGCTTTGATGGCATGCGGTGGTCGAACAGAGCGTGGGCGGCCCGACCGGTGGCGGTATTTTTATCTCCAGTCTCCTCAAACAGTTTTATGCATCGGTAGACTAACATGCGGCTAATCCCTAGTGGCCGGAGCGTTTTGAAAATATCTCTTTTTTTATTTCACACTTGAAAAGCGCTAATACAGCGATACGGTTCTCATTATCTGACCACTCCATGATGAAAGTTGAAACAATTTTAAAATCCCGCTACAGACTAACCCTATTGAGGTTAGCTTTAAAAACCCATATGACATTAACGGGGTATGTTCAGTTCTACTATTGAAATGGGTGTGTTCAATGTTCCAACAGTATTTATGTCCCTTCTAAGTACTACAGAATTATATCATTAAGTTATATTATATCATTAATTAAAAAAAGATAAATTTTCTAGTTCCCACATTTCTCCCCGCCAGTTGGAATCAAACATGAAAAATAAATAATATTTGATTTATTTATAAAATAATAATTCATTCATATGGAATTAAAGCGAATATATTTAAATCTTCATGAAAATGCATCGAAGAAAAAAGTAACGAATTTGTACATAAATGAGGTAGCTCACACATTAAACTTAACCAGATTACAGTAAGCTTTCATAAGGATAAAAGAAGTAATAACAGCAATTAAATATAATGACTTTAAACAAAAACAAAATATTTCGTATTAGTAATAGGCCAATAAGACTTATCTCAAAATAATAGAATAGAAAAAAACTAATTTAAACGTAATGAAAAATATCTTTTCATGTGCATATGTCAGGGTCATTCATAGACAAAGAACAAACAATATCCAATTAATTGTTATCCAAAAAAAATGTATAGTACGGAGTACTTAAAATATTTTTTTTATAATTTCAATCATTTATTTTTTTATTATTAGCACAGAAGAAAATCAAACGGAACCAAAAATATGTTAATTAAATAGCATTTTAAGTAGTAAAAAAGAATACTGAAGAAAGAACAAAAAAAATGAAGCCATATCATCAATTTAATATTTCAAATACTGATTACATTATACATTACAGTCTAATGTTCACTTACGTTGGGATCTGTTTTAAGTGTGCTCTCTTTAATTGATCATGAGAGACTTATTTAACACTGGTATTTTTGAACATAACATTGAAGACATTAAAACCCAGATTCTTCAGTCGAACAATGTTGAAACACACAAACGTGTGCATGCAAACTGCTACTTTATGCACAGGCTGATCTATTTTTTCTTCAAGATTTTCACGCTTTTCTTTTTGTTTATTCATTGATAACTATTTCCCCCCGTATTTAAAGCTTTTTGAGGTCAAGCCATTAAAATAATAACTCCGTTTTTTCTTCCCAACCCCACTCTAAGCACCGACAGAAAACACTTCTTCCTCTGTTTGTTCTTATAACTTCAATGCGGGGCGACTGATTACTGACTTAACCACGAGCAGATCAGAAAAACGGCAGTAAAGGAACAACGGCTCATTTAATGGCTAAATAGTAGTATGTTGAGATCTAGGTGTTAAAGCTAAAGAAAATGGAGTTATCTTTAGCCAAACATACCACCAGCTACTAACTTCAACAATAAGAGGTATTTCTAAATTGATTCTACTCTCGGCGGAATATTATTTTATGCAGAAGGCGAAGGTGTTGTACATATAAATGTATGTGGATTCCCAAATCTAAGTTCAAAGTCTAGAAACAAGACTTGAAAAGAACCAAATCATTTGCAAATAACTAAGATACACAATACGAAAAAACACAGTACTCCAAGTCGTACTCTTGCATTCTGAGCAGTTTCCCAGGTTCAATATGAGCGATTTTCCCCTTTTGCCTCAGTACACCTAATTGTTGAAAATAAAGATTTAACTTTGTCCAAATGCACTTGTTCTTAGTTTTATAATTTAAATCGAAGAATGCTTTTGTGCTTTTCCGCTTTTGCCTCAGTAACCTAATTGTTGAAAATAAAGATTTAACTTTGTCCAAATGCACTTGTTCATAGTTTTATAATTTAAATCGAAAAATGCTTTTGTGTATTAGTCTTATACTGAATAGAGCAGTTTCACTCTTTGCTTGTTTTTCAAACATAAAACACGACTTTTAACAGGTTATTGGTCTGATTTTTTAAACGCGAGATAATTTTTTTTTTGAGAAAACGTTTTATAATTGTGACAATAGCAGAACTATAGAGAAGCTATGAGGCAGTGAAAACTTAGAAGATTGGAGGTTTGCTGTAATGGCCCATTTCTATATGAAGGAACTCTGGGAATCCTTAAAAGGAACCGAAATCAAGGAGGAAAAGAATGTGAAGGCCATGACGGAGCTAATACTGTTGTAAAATGTGTGTATCTTCATATTCGAGAGAGCAAGAGTGCCGGAAAATATGGAATCCTGTGAAAGAAATCTTAGCAGATTCTGGTTTGGTAAAAAGGATTGGTTTAATACAGAGGATTTGTTTTGCCAAGTTGAATGAATTTCCTTCGGTCGACGCATATGTAAATGACATATTGACTAGTGCACACAAGTTGAAAGATGCTGGTCTGAAGCTTGATAAAGATTGGATTGGTCCAATGGTGCTGACAGGTGTGCCTGGTTAATACAAGCCCATGGTCATGAGATCCAGAGCTCTGGGATTTAAATAAGTGGAGATTCTCACGTATAGTGATAACTTAGCGCTAGCACACTGACATTTGTTTTTTTTTTTTGGTTGGCGTATTGGTAAGATTTAAGTGGGCTTAAATCTCCTACCATAAATCTTTTTTTTTATGTTTTGCTCCCACCGCTTTAACTGACCCAAAAGTACGCCTAGAGGAGTTAAATGTAAGACCAACTCCCAATATTTCTGCAATTCGAACAGTTTCATAGAAAATTTCAACCCTCTATCTTTAACCGTTAAACGGGTCCCCATACACATTTTTGTCATGAATGACCTCTATGGCTAACCCATAAGGGGAGTTCAAGGCGAAATGCACTTAAAAGGACAAAACAGAACAAATTTTACCACAAAATAATATTTTCGTCAACATTTTCCGTTTTTATTAATGGTAATTTATTTTCGTTTTTATTAAAAGTAAAATACATGTATTTATAATTCGAAAATGTTTGTCAAATTCTTTATAATTTTCCAGTGATGGATATTTCTTCCGATTTTCGGCGACGACCTAAAGAAACAATATTTTTATCGTCGTTACGGCACAACACGTTGCAGTAGTCCCCTCTTAATTTCTCGCCTCTTTCGGCAGCTTCGTTGACAAAACGTAATTTACGTAATATTTCTTGGGCTTTCTGGTATTTTTGAATTGAATGCTTTCCTTTATTTATTCAAATTTAATTTTAACATTCGATCTCTTAAATTTAAGTATAAAGAAAAGGTAATAATGACTATGTTTCATAGCGAAACGTCTGTCAAACTTATAACTTTACAATAAAAGAAAGTAAATTGCATAATTTTTCAGAATTCATTGATTAATAAGGCTCTATAACCTAAAGCGTTTTTCAAATATCTAACTAACTGGCTCCAATCTCTTTCATCACCACCATTTGAATATTAATTATCTCTGCCGGTGTTAATGCGGGTTTTCGAAAACACGCGACTCTATATTCATTGAGAACAGGTCATAAACCAAGAAAGTGTTCTATAGATTCTTTCGCATTCAAGTTTCATAGTGTGCAGTTATTTTGTTCGTTGGCATAACCAAACCTGTTGCCTTTAAGATTTAATAGAAAGCTATGCTCTACTCTTGCCTTAAAAATCAATGAAATTGTATCTTGGCTTATGTTGTCAGCGCAATATGATAGGCCCTTGGTATGGTCTAGGTGTTTATATATGCGGCTTACACTACCATTTTTTTCCATCCTGTCTTCGAAGATTTTCTGCTTTATTGCTGTTGTAAGCTCGTTTTTAAAATTGTCAATGTATTGTCATTGGCCATTGTATATTTCTTTTCTTTCTGGTAGTCTTCGCGCTCTTCCCAGCTTTCTGGATCGGTAACAATGAAATCTGTTGACAATCCCAAGCAAGCGAACTTTTTTGCGGTCTCTGGTGTAAATAATGGCCGTGTTCGATTGGCAACTCGCTTATGGGGTCGCTACCGCGATAACTTCACGCCGTTGCACACTGGTCCCAAAGGCACTTTTTTTGTTCAAAATTCGCTACAGCCTACAAATGTGAACCGATTTCGAAATTTTTTTTTGGTCTGCGCTCTTGACAAAATTTGCTATCGATCTGTGGGAGCCGATTTTTTAAAATCGGTCCAGTAAAGTCCGTAGTTAATGTCAAAGTTGCTGAAAATTTCACTTTTTACCTTCAGCGGCCGCTACAAATCGCAATAGTTGAGCGATTTCTGTTTGTTCTTATAACTTCAATGCGGGGCGACTGATTACTGACTTAACCACGAGCAGATCAGAAAAACGGCAGTAAAGGAACAACGGCTCATTTAATGGCTAAATAGTAGTATGTTGAGATCTAGGTGTTAAAGCTAAAGAAAATGGAGTTATCTTTAGCCAAACATACCACCAGCTACTAACTTCAACAATAAGAGGTATTTCTAAATTGATTCTACTCTCGGCGGAATATTATTTTATGCAGAAGGCGAAGGTGTTGTACATATAAATGTATGTGGATTCCCAAATCTAAGTTCAAAGTCTAGAAACAAGACTTGAAAAGAACCAAATCATTTGCAAATAACTAAGATACACAATACGAAAAAACACAGTACTCCAAGTCGTACTCTTGCATTCTGAGCAGTTTCCCAGGTTCAATATGAGCGATTTTCCCCTTTTGCCTCAGTACACCTAATTGTTGAAAATAAAGATTTAACTTTGTCCAAATGCACTTGTTCTTAGTTTTATAATTTAAATCGAAGAATGCTTTTGTGCTTTTCCGCTTTTGCCTCAGTAACCTAATTGTTGAAAATAAAGATTTAACTTTGTCCAAATGCACTTGTTCATAGTTTTATAATTTAAATCGAAAAATGCTTTTGTGTATTAGTCTTATACTGAATAGAGCAGTTTCACTCTTTGCTTGTTTTTCAAACATAAAACACGACTTTTAACAGGTTATTGGTCTGATTTTTTAAACGCGAGATAATTTTTTTTTTGAGAAAACGTTTTATAATTGTGACAATAGCAGAACTATAGAGAAGCTATGAGGCAGTGAAAACTTAGAAGATTGGAGGTTTGCTGTAATGGCCCATTTCTATATGAAGGAACTCTGGGAATCCTTAAAAGGAACCGAAATCAAGGAGGAAAAGAATGTGAAGAACATGACGGAGCTAATACTGTTGTAAAATGTGTGTATCTTCATATTCGAGAGAGCAAGAGTGCCGGAAAATATGGAATCCTGTGAAAGAAATCTTAGCAGATTCTGGTTTTGTAAAAAGGATTGGTTTAATACAGAGGATTTGTTTTGCCAAGTTGAATGAATTTCCTTCGGTCGACGCATATGTAAATGACATATTGACTAGTGCACACAAGTTGAAAGATGCTGGTCTGAAGCTTGATAAAGATTGGATTGGTCCAATGGTGCTGACAGGTGTGCCTGGTTAATACAAGCCCATGGTCATGAGATCCAGAGCTCTGGGATTTAAATAAGTGGAGATTCTCACGTATAGTGATAACTTAGCGCTAGCACACTGACATTTGTTTTTTTTTTGGTTGGCGTATTGGTAAGATTTAAGTGGGCTTAAATCTCCTACCATAAATCTTTTTTTTTATGTTTTGCTCCCACCGCTTTAACTGACCCAAAAGTACGCCTAGAGGAGTTAAATGTAAGACCAACTCCCAATATTTCTGCAATTCGAACAGTTTCATAGAAAATTTCAACCCTCTATCTTTAACCGTTAAACGGGTCCCCATACACATTTTTGTCATGAATGACCTCTATGGCTAACCCATAAGGGGAGTTCAAGGCGAAATGCACTTAAAAGGACAAAACAGAACAAATTTTACCACAAAATAATATTTTCGTCAACATTTTCCGTTTTTATTAATGGTAATTTATTTTCGTTTTTATTAAAAGTAAAATACATGTATTTATAATTCGAAAATGTTTGTCAAATTCTTTATAATTTTCCAGTGATGGATATTTCTTCCGATTTTCGGCGACGACCTAAAGAAACAATATTTTTATCGTCGTTACGGCACAACACGTTGCAGTAGTCCCCTCTTAATTTCTCGCCTCTTTCGGCAGCTTCGTTGACAAAACGTAATTTACGTAATATTTCTTGGGCTTTCTGGTATTTTTGAATTGAATGCTTTCCTTTATTTATTCAAATTTAATTTTAACATTCGATCTCTTAAATTTAAGTATAAAGAAAAGGTAATAATGACTATGTTTCATAGCGAAACGTCTGTCAAACTTATAACTTTACAATAAAAGAAAGTAAATTGCATAATTTTTCAGAATTCATTGATTAATAAGGCTCTATAACCTAAAGCGTTTTTCAAATATCTAACTAACTGGCTCCAATCTCTTTCATCACCACCATTTGAATATTGTTGTTGTTGTAACAACAATATATTTATTTTGAGGTCTTGTTCGTCTATGGGGGATCTGCTTCGATATCCAGGTGAAGGAAACGCGCCATTTGAACTGGATGCGTCCACAGAGACCTGGGGGTCAGCTGAGTGGGCTTGGCCGGACAATTGAAGAGGTGCAGTACATCATGTGGTCCCTGATGGCAGGCGGGACAGATGTCCGGAACGTTAGCATCAATTCGTGCCCAGTAAGAATTGAGGCGGCTGCACCATCCGGATCTCAGCTGCGCCAGAACCACGCGCGTCTGCCGAGGTAGTACCTTCTCCTCAGGTGAAATCTCCGGGGGATGTTCCCCTAGCACTGCATTCACACGGTAGCTGGATACTGCTGCTGCGACATCATCGGCGTGAATGTTGTTCAAACCTGCCTGATAGTTTCGATGATCTAAAGGTTCTCTCTTATACCGCTGGACCTCTCTCTCTAGATCATGAAGATCGTTCCTGATCTGCCTGGGTGGAGGCATCCTGTTCAAGAGATGGTGGTTAGGATGACTGCTGCGAAAACACCCTAGCAGGTATTGCTTAGACAACAGGAAATTGTGTCTGCGCACGGTAAGGACCTTCGTCTCCTCATGTAGATGGTCCTCAGAGGACATAAGAAGACACCCTGTTGATGTTCTAAGGGCGGCATTCTGGCATGTCTGAATTTTCTTCCACTGCGTCGTACTCACGTTCGCCGACCATACAGGTGCTGCGTAGTTTGCTACAGACCGACCTATCGCTTTGTAAGAGGTCAACAAGGTTTCTTTGTCGGCTCCCCAAGTACTGCCGGCAAGTGACTTGAGGACCTTGTTCCTACTTTTGAGTTTATCGCAGATAGCTGTAGCATGTGCAGAGGATCTAAAAAGGCTGTCCAATGTGACCCCAAGGATTTTGGGGTAGTTGGTGGTCGGGATGTTGACGTCATCGACTTTCACATTGAGTGACAACCGCACCTCTGCGGTCCAAGCAGTAAACAGTGTGGCTGATGATTTGGAGGCGGATATTTTCATATTCCTCGCAGTGAAGAAACGTGCTAAGTCAGTGAGGTAATAGTTGATTTTTTCGCAAATGTCATCCACTTTAGGTCCTGACGCCAGAATTGTGCAATCGTCAGCATACGACACAATTTCAACGCCGTCTGGTGGTGCAGGAATTTTAGAGAGGTAGAGGTTAAACAGAGCCGGGGATAAAACTCCACCCTGGGGAACTCCTTGTTTAACTCTACGGGGCTTCGACTTTCTGTCTCTAAATTCTACATATGACTGGCGCCCACACATATAGTTTACGACCCAACGTTTCAAACTGGGCGGAAGGGACGTTTCTTCAATGTCCTCGAACAGAGTGGCATGATTGACCGTGTCGAAGGCTTTTGTGAGGTCAAGAGCCACGAGGACCGTCCTGTCGTTAGGCTTGTTCTGGTTAAGGCCGCGACTTATACGTGTGGTGATGGCGTGTAAAGCAGTTGTTGTGCTGTGCTGCTTGCGGAATCCATGCTGATGATCAGCACTAAGAAAGTGTTCGATCAGGCTGGGGAGGAGCAGTGCTTCAAGCGTCTTTGCTACTGGAGAAAGCAAGGAGATCGGCCTGTACGAATCTCCTTTACTTGCGTCTTTGCCTGGCTTCAGTAGCGGGACCACTCTGCCCATTTTCCAGGCATCGGGAACTTCGTGAGTGGCTAGCGACAGATTGAGCACTTTGGTCATGTACTCAACTCCCGGGGTATCCAAGTGCTTTAACATCAGCATTGAGATTCCGTCCGGACCTAGCGCCTTTGATGACTTTGCGCTGCGGATGACATGGGCAACTTCGCCAACGGTAAATTGTGGTGGTGCCTCTTCGACTCGGAGAGCGCGGATACGACGCAATACTCTCCTTTTCGCCTTATCACTCTCTGGGTGCTCAATAAAAAGCCGGTTAAAATAACACGCGCACCGCTTCGGATCTGTCACTGTTCTATCACCGAACGTGACAGCTGTCCGATCATCCTTCCTTACAGGGTTAGAGAGTGATTTGACCGTTGTCCACAACTTACCAATTCCGGAACTCAAGTTGCACTGCTTTAAGTGGTCTAGCCATTTGTTCCGCTTATATTCGTTGACCAACCTACTGATCTCGGAGTTGAGATCCCTAATTCTAGGGTCAGTAGGGTTGGAGCGACGAATGTCATCACGCTCGTCTGCGAGTCCCGCTGCCTCTGCTGGGAAGTTTGGTCGTACTTCGGGTATTCGACCAGCAGGGATATGGCGAGCGGCTGCTGCGTTGATGATGGCCCGGAACTTTTTCTCGGCTACCCGAACGTCCGACGGAATAGCTAGATTATTAAAGCTGCGGTTGGTGGCTTCTCTGAAGGCCTCCCAATCAGCCTTTTTTTGATTGAGAAACGTACGGCGTTCAGAGGTTATGAAATCGGGTGGTCTATTAATGGAGAGAATTATGGGAAGGTGGTCCGATCCTAGTGAGATGACGGGTTGCCAGGTGACGTCGTTGATCAGGCCAGGCGATGCCAAAGTGATGTCTGGCGAGCTATGGTAATCGCCCATAATCCGCGTGGGGGCGTCCTCATTCACTGTGCAGAACGTAGAGCTATCAATTTGCTCTGCCAAAGCTATGCCCCTCTGGTCGTTGTCTAGGAGAGAATGCCACAGTTCGTGGTGAGCATTAAAGTCTCCTAGGACCAAGCGGTTATTGCCTTGTAGCAAATTGCTAATGTCTGGCAGATAACGCGGGGCACAGCTACCAACCGGCGGGATGTATACGTTGTACAGCTCTATTTCGGCAGTTCCAGACTTGACTGCTACCCCCATACATTCCATGTATGGGTCTCTAGAGTCAAGCTCAGGCGAAATAGGTCTGTACTGCACAGAATGGTGTAACAGGAAAGCAAGTCCCCCACCTCCACTTCTGGTGCGATCCTTACGTAGCACGTTGTATCCGTCACAACTGAGCAGGCTGCAGGTGGCATTCAGCTTAGTTTCTTGGATCGCGGCGACCATGATGTTTCTCCGATTCATAAATTCTATGACCTCACTGATTTTGTTGCGTAGGCCATTACAATTAAATTGCAAGATTGATGCACTGTCAGGAGTGGCAACAGCAATCTGTGGTGTAAGATGCTGTATGTGTTGATGCTGTTGCGAGGGCGACTGCGGGGGAGTCTCGTAGTTAGATGATGATGATGACGACGAAAATGCAGACGACGATGATAACACCAAATCCAGAGACCCACTGCTAACTTCGTTGATACAGCATGAGGCAACAAAGTCTGCTTCGCTATACTCCCTGATGTGGTTCAGACCTGAACAGCTCCTGAAGTGCACCCACTCCATGCAACGATTACACCTTACAGACGTAGCACGATGGTGTATTCGGTTCTGACAAACCGAGCAGATCCAAGGTCCGGGGTTTTGTTCGATCCCGGCTCGGACCAGTAGTATTCGGAGCAGGCATTCCGGGAAGTGCTGCTCCCACGACGAAAAAATGGACGAACAAAAAACATATATTGTTGAGGTGACTGCCCCTGGCCGAAGAGTTTCGGGTCAATCCGGTACATAGAACCGGCAGTCGCGGGATTGAAAGCCGCGACTGCCGGTTCTATTCATTTGAATATTAATTATCTCTGCCGGTGTTAATGCGGGTTTTCGAAAACACGCGACTCTATATTCATTGAGAACAGGTCATAAACCAAGAAAGTGTTCTATAGATTCTTTCGCATTCAAGTTTCATAGTGTGCAGTTATTTTGTTTGTTGGCATAACCAAACCTGTTGCCTTTAAGATTTAATAGAAAGCTATGCTCTACTCTTGCCTTAAAAATCAATGAAATTGTATCTTGGCTTATGTTGTCAGCGCAATATGATAGGCCCTTGGTATGGTCTAGGTGTTTATATATGCGGCTTACACTACCATTTTTTTCCATCCTGTCTTCGAAGATTTTCTGCTTTATTGCTGTTGTAAGCTCGTTTTTAAAATTGTCAATGTATTGTCATTGGCCATTGTATATTTCTTTTCTTTCTGGTGTAAATAATGGCCGTGTTCGATTGGCAACTCGCTTATGGGGTCGCTACCGCGATAACTTCACGCCGTTGCACACTGGTCCCAAAGGCACTTTTTTTGTTCAAAATTCGCTACAGCCTACAAATGTGAACCGATTTCGAAATTTTTTTTTGGTCTGCGCTCTTGACAAAATTTGCTATCGATCTGTGGGAGCCGATTTTTTAAAATCGGTCCAGTAAAGTCCGTAGTTAATGTCAAAGTTGCTGAAAATTTCACTTTTTACCTTCAGCGGCCGCTACAAATCGCAATAGTTGAGCGATTTCAAAAATTTTTTTTGCACGTAATTCCTTGTTGTAATAGCAAAAGATCCCGCTAGGACGATTTTGGAAAAAAGGATTTTCAAAACATAATTTTTAAGGAAAGTCCTTGAAAAATGTACTTTTGTTAAAAATTTGGTCAAAACTGTTATTCTTGACCGATTAAAATAAAAAAAAATTGTATGGCTATTATGGTAATACGTACTATTAATTAGTTTAGTGAGATTTCTAAAACATATTTTTTTTTACATGCAAAAATTACTTGAAAATGGTGAAAAAATAGTTGTTAAAACTGCTCTACAGGGCGAACCAATTGTCCGATTTTAAAGTGCTATACATGTTTTTATTTGTGGCAGCATTCTCTACAATCAATTCATTAGAATCTTTAGTAAAAAACTTACATAAATGCAAAATTTTCATCAATCATTGATCATGTTTCATATATGAAACATGAGATGCGTATTTCCCAACTCTGTGTGCAGCGCAAACTAATGAAAAAAATTCTAACCTTAAGATAATTTAAATATTAACTAATTTGAGTGGAAAGTGCGAAATAGTCAACGTATAAATTGATTTAAAAGTAAAATACATAAATCATATTTATTATATTAAAATAATAATTTCAGTTCATACTACAAAAATTTGAAATTCTTAATATTTGTTATATATTTCCATTAAGTACAATGAATATTACTATTGAGTTCTTAAAACTTGTTCTACTTCATTGTCAATCATTTGTTTTGAATTGTTTTTGAAATGTCGCATATTAGAAATTTTAGGATCAGAAGATGTTAGCAACTTATGAAGTAGATCAGTGTTTGTTTTAACTCTATTACATTTTCGGGTATTAAAATTACGATAATATTTAAAGTCTTTGTTTCTGGATTCTTGGGCTTCTTCGGATAAGTTTCCTATTGGAATCAAAAATTTACTAACTATTTTGGCGCCATGAAAAAGAATTTTGTGCACTGCTGAAGGCATATAGTACCACCCATAAAGTTGAATGTATATATCAGTTGTTTCTTTAGCATATGAATTGAATTTATCGGGATCAATGTCTCTACCACTCGAAAGAGATTGTAGTATGACGCCAAATCTTCTTATTAATATTTCATTGACGCCAGTAATTTCAGCTGTGAGCTTAGGGTCACGAAAAAATCTTCTAGCCGTATTGCCATCATTTGAGTTTCCACATCCTTGTTTAGGATAATCAATCAAAAGTCCAGTCTTTTCTTTAAATTGCTGTTGAATTCGCTGTTTTGTTTCGCACAATTGTTGTTTTTCTTCCAGAGTTCTTGCTTGCCACTTACAAAAAGGTAATCTATACCCAATGTGAAGAATGTTGTCCATAAACCTTAATTTTGCATGTAGAGGAGAGACTCCATACTGCATATTTGCTTCAACTTCAATTTTTTGAGCTAACTTTTCGACATTATTCATTTCAGAAGGGGTTGCTCCGCAAATGAAACATGTGGCATGCGAGGCAGTTCCTGTTAAAGCTGTGCACACCTTTCCGTCTACCATAGTCAGATTTAGGATGTGATGAACCTTTATTTTGCCATACTGAGTATTAATATAAGTGGGCGAAAGCAACTTAATTTCATTTCTAATTGAGTTGACCACTGAAACTATATTCTCTTCAGTTTCTTTTATGTATTCAAAACTGATCGGTCTGCAGTACCTAGTGGAGCATGGTTCAGGATTGGACCAAATAAGTTCACGATGTTCTCCATTCTGATACTCTAAAGTTAGCGGTACAACAGATACCATGAAAATAGTCTCATCTGAAATACTTCCATCTTCAAATGTTTGCTTATATTGACTTTGGTCAGATGCCCCATCGCATCCCCACTTATAAGTTAACATCACACGATGTCTTCCATGCAGAGCTTTAGTTACTAACTGTGGTATTTGAAAAATTCGTTCGGCTGTGTGGTTTAATATGCCTTGTAAATCTATACTAGCCCCTTTTTCACTAATGTGTATACTATTTGCCGTAGGATAACACCTTTCTTTCGCAGTAACTAGGCTCTTATAAGATACCAAAACATTTGCGTTTTTTTCTTGTATCTTAAACCGTATAGTATTGTACTGCCACTTGGACAATTTGAGATCTTCCATCAAAGCCAATGATTCATCTTCAGTGAAATGTGTAATATCTGATGCATGAGGCACATTATTTAAAACGTTTTCAATTTGTTCTATTAAATGACCTTTTCCAGATTCTATCAAATTTTTATAAAAAGCATCTTTTATCTCCTCGAAAGAGTAAGAACTGGTAATTGGCTGCAATTTTCGACATTTGGTTACCCTCGAACTTTTTTCATATTCGATTAAAGGCCTCCCGCGTTTTTCAAGTTTATTAAAATGGACAACAAAGTTTTTCGATAGCCATGACTTGTTTTTATCTATAAATACCTTTTCATTGTATACTACATTTGCTAATTTTGTCTTGAATGTTGCTATAAAAGTAGACTCCAGTTTATCTTGAATGATTTCAGCTTTTTCATTGTTCATTTCAAAATTCCTTCTAATATAGTACATGAGACGGTCAACTTTTATATCCTTTCGTTGCAGGAGTATATTTGATAATACACTATGTTCTATACAGAAACTATCCATATTTGATGTTTTTAAAGTAACTTAGTTCTATTTTATACTTTTAGAATTAATTTTCACTCCCGAATATATATTTATACACAATATACAGGGCTGCGACCAAATTACATCTAACACGTTATGGACAATTTTTTGAATCAATTTCAGAAATTCCTATTTGACAGCTTTTTCAAAGTTTTATCATATTGCACGAACAATTTAGATATGAACAACAGTTCTGTTTAAGTTGTTTTTGAACGACTACTAAATGGAATTTAAATTAACTATCTTCACCATTTTAATTACATTTAATTTAATCATCAATTCAGTTCAGGAATTCAAACAAAACTAATAGATTATTTCAATGCTACATTTTGGTAATTTTCCATTTAGTACTTTAAGTGATCACTGCCATGTAAGTGCCGAGAGTGAAACTCGCTTTTATACATTTAAACTCGCACTTTCCACTCAAATTAGTTAATATTTATATTATCTTAAGGTTAGAATTTTTTTCATTAGTTTGCGCTGCACACAGAGTTGGGAAATACGCATCTCATGTTTCATATATGAAACATGATCAATGATTGATGAAAATTTTGCATTTATGTAAGTTTTTTACTAAAGATTCTAATGAATTGATTGTAGAGAATGCTGCCACAAATAAAAACATGTATAGCACTTTAAAATCGGACAATTGGTTCGCCCTGTAGAGCAGTTTTAACAACTATTTTTTTCACCATTTTCAAGTAATTTTTGCATGTAAAAAAAAATATGTTTTAGAAATCTCACTAAACTAATTAATAGTACGTATTACCATAATAGCCATACAATTTTTTTTTATTTTAATCGGTCAAGAATAACAGTTTTGACCAAATTTTTAACAAAAGTACATTTTTCAAGGACTTTCCTTAAAAATTATGTTTTGAAAATCCTTTTTTCCAAAATCGTCCTAGCGGGATCTTTTGCTATTACAACAAGGAATTACGTGCAAAAAAAAATTTTGAAATCGCTCAACTATTGCGATTTGTAGCGGCCGCTGAAGGTAAAAAGTGAAATTTTCAGCAACTTTGACATTAACTACGGACTTTACTGGACCGATTTTAAAAAATCGGCTCCCACAGATCGATAGCAAATTCTGTCAAGAGCGCAGAGAAATTTCGAAATCGGTTCACATTTGTAGGCTGTAGCGAATTTTGAACAAAAAAAGTGCCTTTGGGACCAGTGTGCGTTGATAAAGAACAAAAAAATTATTTTGTTCATAGTAAACTGTTTTAATTAACACTTTTGAGAAGAAAGTTATTCCAGAAAAACATTAAGCGAGTTTAAGCGAGCTAGGATATTTCTCGGTTAAAGTATTTCTTAACTAACCTTTTTTCTACAAATCACAAATTTCCAAATTAAACTATGTACTTATGATGCATAAATCCAATCAGCTCTTGAATACAAAGAAATTTAAAAAAATGCTCGTAAAGTTTTAAAATTATCTCCTTAGCAACCACTCACTCGTTTAGAAAGCGAGTACCACCAGAATAAGCCTACTGGCTCAAATCGTTGTTCGTAAGTTCTTGATTCCCTTGTTTTGATGTCAAGGTGATTCTGCCGCTATGTTCTAAATCATGTTCTTTCTGTACTATGGACTTCTGCAACTTGTTGTGCCGTAACGATGATGAAAAAATATTGTTACTTGAGGTCGTCGCCAAAAATCGGAAGAAATATCCATCACATGAAAAAATTAAGTTAATTTTCATTTTCGAACTATAAAAATATATTTTTTTTACTTCTAATAAAAACGAAAATAAATTATCATCACTAATAACAGAAAATTTGAGCCAAAATATTATTTTGTGGTGAATTTTGTTTTGGTTGGTCGTTTTAAGTGCATTTTGCATTGGGCTCTCCTTATGGGTTAGCGATAGAGGGTATTTATGACAAAAATTTGTGTGGGGGACCACCTTAACGGTTGAAGATAGAGGATACATTTGTTCTGAGAAACTGTTGGAATTGCAGAAATATTTGAAGAAGGTATTACATATAACTCCTCTAGGGGCACTTTTGGGGCAGTTAAAGCGGTGGGAACAAAATTTACAAAACTTTAATATTTTGTAGGGGAGTCCCTTCCCTAGGGGGTGAATATAGATGTTATTTATGTTTGGAATAAAAAATTAGTGGGGGCAGCTGCGGGGCTTTTTCTGAATATTTTCCCCATTCCACGACCTTTGACCTCGATTAGCTATCACTTGCCCCTATCCGACGTACCCCTTTTTTGGCTCAAGCATTTTATTCCAAACCACACAAAATTAGGGGGTGAGTTGTACCCAAATCTGGCTACTAAGAAACACACGTACTACATTTTGGGTTTTTTTACAGAAGTCCAAATTAGACAGTGAAATTGTCGTTGCTGGGGATTTTAAAGTCCATAACTCTGTCTGGCTTTCCCAATCGAGCCAAACAACTTCGGAGGGCCAATACTCCGAGCTCTTCGCCGCAAAAAACGACTTGACGCAATTAGTGAATGAACCGACACATATTCCGTGTGTCGAAGGGCACCAACGTAATATTCCTGACCTTTTTTAACTTTACACCCTGCAAAGTATAAAGTGAATGTCCTTGCATCTCTGGGCAATTCCGATCAATGCGTTGCTTCAGAATCTTTTTCGTATTCCGCTCTTCGTGACGCTTTGATACCAGCCGCAAATCGGACAAATTTTTTATACGAAACTGCGCTCTGGGCTGAGCTCAACGACTTTCTCCAGCATTTTAATATAAATGAAAATGCAAATATTTATCATAAAAAATGGTTTTTTATTGTTTTTCAAAGCATGATTTATACACTTTTGTATACGCTCAAATTGTCGAAGCACTTTTTCCACTCCGATTGAGACACCTCCAAAACATGGTTTTTTGACCGCTTCAACAGCATCTTCTGGCGACGAAAATTTTTGACCAAGCATATTTATCTTGATGTTCGGGAATAAAAAGAAGTCATTGGATGCCAAGTTAGAGCTGTACGGCGGATGACCCATCAATTCGACGTTTTGGCCGGTCAAAAAGGCGCTGGTTTGAGCCGAAGTGTGTGCTCGCACTGTCATGGGGCACAATGATATGTCTTCTCTTGTTCGTTTTTCGAATTTCTCTGAAGACTTTGACAAAAAAAATTGTGATGTACCACTCATTGACCGTCCTACGTTGCTCAAGCGGAACAGTCGCCACATGACCAGTTTTGCCGAAGAAACAGGCGACCATTTTCTTCGAAGTGCTTCTTCCACCAACAACTTTCGTTGGATTTGGCTCGTCTTTGAAGACCAACGCTGTCGATTGCTGTTTTGTTTCGGGCTCATATGATTCGTCACCTGTAACGATCCTATAAACCTCTTTGGAATCACCGCGATCGTATTTTTTCAAAATATCTTTGCACCAATCGACACGAGCCTTTTTTTGAGCGATTGTCAAATTGTGCGGGATCCAACAAGAACAAACTTTTTTTATGGCCAGGTGTTCATGTAATATCGAATGTATGCTGGTGGAAGAAATGCGCAAAGATGCCTCTATCTCACGGTATGTCACATGAGGATCTTGAATTATCAGTTTAAGCACGCCATCAATGTTCTCTGGCACAACTGCCGTTTTTGGACGACTTTTGTCTTTGAGCGAGCGTCGGCCACGATTGAATTGATTAAACCAGTTATTCACAGTGCTATAGGATGGTGCTTCATCGACATACAAAGATTTAAGTTCATCGATGCTCTCTTGTCGTGATAACCCACGTCGAAAGTTGTGAAAAATTATCGCACGAAAATGTTCACGAGTTAATTCCATTTTTTTTGCCAAATTGATTTTTTCATGTCACTGTAAAAAAGAACACAAATGATGGTCGTACGTCAAAACGTTTATGCTAAAATATGTCAAACTTTCCAATGGACGGCACCATTAGGCCAGAAATATATATAGCAACCCTCGTAACATTAATGCTGCGGCTGAAATGATCAAAAATTTAATTTTATTTGGAATAAAAACGTTTATTCCAACTAAAATTATGTTAGTTAAACAAGCCAACAGTTGGTTTAATCAGACTTGCAGGGATGCTGTCAAATCTAAAAAAGCAGACTTTCAGAAAATGGCGTTTAAACAAAAACGCAAATACTAAACTGCTGCGTAAACAGGCAAGAACTTCGTGTGCCAGAGTGCTTAGACGTGAAAAGTTTCTTTACGAGCAACGTCTCCGCACAGAATTTCTTACTTTTCCTAAGGGAACTAAGAGCTTTTGGTCCTTAGTAAGGAGAGTAAAGGATGGATCTTCAAATATCCCAACTCTTGTTAACCCTCCGGCGGTGAGAAGGTCCCTGGGGAAATTACTCCACATGTATTCCAAGGAAATTTCACAGCGATCCGACCAATAGTTTACTTTCTATTGAGATTTAAATGTGTTGAGTGCGGGAACGTGTGAAAAGGTCCGCTGGGACCTTGTACTGAAATTTCAAGAAATCGTTAATAAATGCACTGTCTTTTGTTACTTTTTTGATTATTTTATTGTGCCTTTCCTTTAAACATAATAAACTTTCCTCCCCTTTTTTAATTTTTGTTACCGTCCCTTTTGAGTTGTTTGAATTTACCCTTACTTTTTACGCATACTCTTACCTACTCTTACTCACACATAGACGCAGATGTACAAGCTAGAAGCCAGGTAGACGTAGTAAAGGGTATAAAAGCGGCTGTAGTTTCGTAAACCAAATCAGTGAAAGTTGAGACAGTGAACAGTGAAGATCGAGTGCGAAATTTTATTTTGAATTTTATAAAGAGAAATAAAAATACAATCAAGTACCTGCCCTGACTTACCGTCAGACCACTCGACAGTTATATTTCTTCTTCACGAGAAGACAGTACTCGTAGACGACCCACTAAGGCTTACTTCATACACAACTAACTGGTTAAGATACAGGCAGTGCATTCATTTAGATTCGAATCATCTAATTTCTAACGCGGAAGAGATCGATAACAACGTATCCAACTTGAACGTGATCCTGGAACAGGCGGCCATTCACGCTACACACAGACAAATAAAAGCGACAAATAGTTTAAATAATTAAACTAACCGGGAAATAGAGCATCTTGTAATTGAAAAAAGGAGGTTCCGTCGCGAATGGCATCGAAATAGGTCACCAGCGGCCCGACTAAGACTGACTGAAGCTACTAAAAGGTTGCAATGCGCGCTTAGAAATGAAGACAGTAGACAGCATGCTAGTTTCATTGCAAGTTTAACTCCGACAGCTTCAACCAAATTCTCATTATGGAAAACATTAAGATATACTGTATGCCCACCGAAACGCAATTTCCAATACGCGACGCAAATGGCGAGTGGGCAATATCAGCAGAGGAAAAAGCCAATTTTTTTGCAAACCATCTGTCCCAGGTATTTCGCCCAAATCCTGCAAGTAGCGACCTCCTTCCACCTGATGATAAAATGTCTGCCGTAATTCTTTGTTTACTACCGCAAATGAAGTTCTGAGTGTCATTAAAGAAACCGTGAATCCAGGTAAAGCACCTGGATATGATCTTATCACGCCTAAAATGATCTTGGAAGTGAAGTTCCTGGCAAAATTATTTAAGTCTATTTTGAGACAAAGTTACTTTCCTAAAGTGTGGAAAATTTCTCTGATTCAAATGTTTTAAAGCCAGGAAAGGACAAATCAATACCATCCCCATATAGGCCGACCAGTTTGCTTTCCTGCTTATCCAAACTATTTGAAAAAGTTCTTTTATCGAAAATAAAACCGTTCCTCGTGTCAAATAACATAATACCAGACCATCAGTTTGGATTCCGGGAAGGTCACAGCACCATCGAACAAGTAAACCGTCTGACCCAAGCAATTGAAAAATCATTTGAACGGCAAGAATATTGCTGCGCCGTATTTCTGGATGTTGCTCAAGCATTTGACAAATTCTGGCACTTTGGCTTGACCTACAAAATTTGCAAATACTTACCGGCAAATACGCATCGAATTCTTGAGTCTTACTTAGAAACCCGCAGATTCAGAGTCAAATGTGGGCAACTCGTCACCGATGACCGCGAGATACTAGCAGGTGTGCCCCAGGGAAGCGTCCTGGGGTCTATCCTTTACCTTCTGTTTACCGCACCCTACCAGCCCAAACGTGCTAACATCCACTTTTGCCGACGATACCGCTATAATGGCCGCACATAAAAAGCAGGATATTGCATCTATGAATCTAGGTGTACATCTCAGACGAGTACATTTTGGCTCTCTGACTGGAGAATAAAAGTCAGTGAGGCTAAATGCACACAGGTAACTTTCACACTGAATTTTAGCACTTGTCCGACATTGAAACTAAACAATATCCCTTTTTCTCAATCTGATCATGTTACTTACCCTGGAATCCACCTGGATCGCCGGCGTACATCATAATACGCGAATCAAATCGGAAAGGCAGGGAAGTGAACGCTGCATGGAATTTGGCAAATCCAACTAACAAAAAGGAATGGAAACCAATCACTTTGAAAGAGTTCGATGCTTTTTTGGCTATTATTTTGTATGCTGGACTCACTTAATGGAATAGTGAACCTCTTGAAGAGTTATGGGGCTCAACGCGCTGTCCAATATATAAAGCTGCATTATCATTTGATCGTATGACGTGCATAAAACAATGCCTTAGATTCGACAATGGAAACACTAGACAGCAGCGATTAATCAACAGCAAAACTGCGGCTATTAATGATATTTGGCAAATGTTGCAGTCTAACTTGGCAGCAGCTTACACTCCGCATGATGCAGTGACCGTTGATGAGCAGTTATTCCCATACAGAGGCCGCACCCACTTCGCACAATACACTCCATCGAAGCCTGCCAAGTACGGTAAAAAGATATGGTGGTTGTGCGACTCAAAATCATTTTATCCTGTCAAAGGAATGATTTACTCTGGGGAAATAACATTAACATTATACTTGCGGTGTGGACATGCAAACTGAAAAGAAGAAGCCGTTTGCTATTTTGGATAACAACGCCAACAAATCGGGCGTTGATACAATGGACCAGATGCTTGGCACATATATATGGCTCAACAAACCGCTGGCCATTGGCCATGTTTTTTAATATAATTTTTCTAACTTCTAACTTGGCAGCAGCTTACACTCCGCATGATGCAGTGACCGTTGATGAGCAGTTATTCCCATACAGAGGCCGCACCCACTTCGCACAATACACTCCATCGAAGCCTGCCAAGTACGGTAAAAAGATATGGTGGTTGTGCGACTCAAAATCATTTTATCCTGTCAAAGGAATGATTTACTCTGGGGAAATAACATTAACATTATACTTGCGGTGTGGACATGCAAACTGAAAAGAAGAAGCCGTTTGCTATTTTGGATAACAACGCCAACAAATCGGGCGTTGATACAATGGACCAGATGCTTGGCACATATATATGGCTCAACAAACCGCTGGCCATTGGCCATGTTTTTTAATATAATTTTTGAAAAATGGGAAATAAAGAGTTTCGTGCGGTAATTAAACACTTTTATATGAAAGGTTATACGCCAAAATTAATCAAAGATGAATTGGATTCTGTTCATGGTGATAATGCACCATCATACTCCACCGTGAAATCCTGGGTTCAACAATTTTAAATGGGTCGTTCAAGTACGGAAGATGAACAACGCTCTGGATGACCGAAAACTGCTACTACTATTAAAAACATTAGAAAAATATTTAATGAAGTGACTAAAGATAGACGAATAAAGCTCAGAGAACATGCTGATATTGTTAAAATGCACGAAAAATAAGTTTGGAGTATTTTACATGATGAATTCCACATGAAAAAGCTATCCGCAAGATGTTTGCCGTGTTTGTTGACTTTGCCCCAAAAAAATCGTCCGTTGGACCAATTCCGAGGAGCTTTTAGCGATTTATCAGCGTAATCCAATAGAGTTCTTGCGCCGATTCATAACTGTTGATGAAACATAGATCCATCACTACATCCCAGAATGCAAAGAACAGTCAAAACAATGGATAGAAGCTGGTAAAAGTGGTCCCAAGAAGGCGAAAACTGTTAAGTCAGCAGGAAAAGTTATGGCCACAGTATTTTGGGATGCAAGGGGTATAATATTTATTGATTATCTTGAGAAAGAAAAAACTATAAATAGTGAATATTATTGTGCATTATTGGATCGGTTGAGTGAAGAAATCGAGATAAAACGACCGCATTTAGAAAAAAAGTTCTTTTTCATCAAGATAATGCTCCTTCACACACTGCATTTTTAACTCAACAAAAACTAGCCGAATTACGATTTGAAATTGCTCCGCATCCACCATATAGTCCAGATTTAGCTCCTTCTGATTATTTCTTGTTTCCAAATTTAAAAAAAATTCTCGGTGGCAAAAAATTTTCGTCCAATAGCGAGGTTATTGCTAAAACTGAGGCATATTTGAAGGTCTTAAAAAATCTTATTTTTCGGATGGAATTAAAAAACTTGAAAAACGTTTGATGAAGTGTATTGAGTTGGAAGAAGATTATGTTGAAAAATAAATAATAATAATTCCAAAAAACGGTTCTTTTTATGTTAGGCCAGTTACTTTTGCGGTCGCCCTCGTATTTGCAGGAAATATTTTCTTGCCTCATGCCTCAGATATTTTTTCGAACTCGTGGATTTAAAAGGGTTCTGGCGAATCTCGATGTTAATTAGTCCCAGGGCCCGGATGGTGCTTGTCCTATGTAAGTGCTCTTCGACTCTATTCGTCCATTACGCAACCTTCTCAGCGTGTTGGAAGGTTTCGAACGTCCAGCAGAAAAACGTGTAGAGTCTTATAACTTTCACGTAAAGTCACATAACCTATAAACAAAATGCGACATAGATCATAGAAATCGATTAACGCGTTCTGCTTTTATTTACAATTAAGTGAAGTTACTTGGCCGCCTAGATCGAGTGATATCACACCTTGGGACATTTTTCTTTGAGGTTACGTTAAGTCCAAAGTCTACGATTCAGGTTTTGGAAGCCAACATTACGCGTGTCATTAAAGCCATACCATACGGAAATGCTCAAATGAGTCATCCAAAATTGCACGCTTAGAATGGACACCCTGAGGCGTACTTGCGGCAAACATTTGAAGGAAATTATATTCAAAAAACAAATGGCATAACATTTCCTTCTAATGAATAAAAAAGATTCCACACGATTTGAATTTTGGTATTTTTTTATTTTGAAAAAAATACCTCTAAATGGAGGTTGCTGTCATCCGCGAAAAAGTAGATTGGATTCACGGTCTGACCCAACAGATCGCCAATGAAAATTAGAAATTAAGAGTCAATCCCACGACAGTCGGTTGGATCGGATTGACCCGAAGCAGCAATTCTTCGGCCAAGAGCTGTCACTCCAGCACACAGTTGCCGCTACAACAACAAGAAATTAAAAGGGAGAAAGGACAAAGCCCTGTTGTACTGCGGTCAGCCTATGTTTGTTGGATAAAAACCAATCTACAACAACTCTTATAGTTCGATCTCTAAGAAAGCGCGATATAAATCAAGCAAAAGTATTACCGACACCAAATGGGATCAGCTTTAATATGAGTACACCGTGCCTGACTTTATCAAAGGCCTTGGAGATATCCAGAGCCACGACCTTACTCTCACCAAACTAGTGGATAGACCGACTTCAACGCTCCGATAAGAAAGCAAATCACGATGGGCCGATCATTTGCAGGATTATTGGCTTCACCCTTTTTAGGGATCTGCTGGACGTTCGAAACCTTCCAACACGCTGAGAAGGTTGCGTAATGGACGAATAGAGTCGAAGAGCACTTACATAGGACAAGCACCATCCGGGCCCTGGGACTAATTAGTGAAGTTACTTAATTGTAAATAAAAGCAGAACGCGTTAATCGATTTCTATGATCTATGTCGCATTTTGTTTATAGGTTATGTGACTTTACGTGAAAGTTATAAGACTCTACACGTTTTTTCCGTTTGGGATTTATATGTTTTAAAAAAAAAAAAAAAAATTTGGAAAAATTTTCTTCATAAATTTATTTCTAATTGCAAAAATGTTGATTTGGTAGAGAAACAGTATATTAATGGATTAAAGAAAATGTAATTATTAATTTTTCTCAATTTATTTCAGCAAAATCGAGTTATGTCAAACTACGTTTTTGCCAACATTTTACAACTAAGCGAGATAAGGAAAAAATGTAAAAGGTCATAAAAAAACTGGCACATACGAACGCAAAACCCTTTGAGGATTTTAATATACTGACCTAGTACCATCACCCTGACTTGGAATTTCTCACCCCCCAGATTGGCTGTTGTACTGTGTAATCAAAGAACATTTACCCGTAGTACATCTCAAGGCACACCAAATGTTTTAAATACATCGCGAGTTCGGAGAAAATATCATAAAACTAATAAAAGATTTAGAAACGGAGATAACACAGGTTGATTCATTCACGACTGGACTAATTTTCCCAGCGTATTCCTTGGCTCATTTTATGAAAATACGTAAGTCCATCTACTAGCATGCCCGAAAATGCAAGGGGTCGAAATAGCGGTTTGAACATTTTCGGATTGGTGGCTGGAGGGTACTACGATACCTTTCGAAAATTACCTTAATGAAGCCTAGAGGTCCTACCGTTCCAAAGTTATGACTATTTGGCTGAAATGCAAAATTTTTTGTCTGTTAATTTACAAAAACATATAAAGGTGTGTCGTCATTTCGCTTCCAAAAAAAAATTGCATTTCAGTCTAATAGTCATAACTTTGGAACTGTAGGACCTCTGCATAATGCCTACACTTTTATTCGACAGAAACAAATCGTAGTTTCAAAATCGGGTTAATGTGTTATTGTTATATTGTTAAGTTATACACTTTTATTCGACGTATAACTCCTTATGATTTTCTCCAGAAAAACAAACCAAAAGAGAGTTATCTTGCAATTCCTAAATTACTTATGTATATTTCCTTTAACTGATTGTTTCAAGCGATTAAGTAGGCCCTGAGTTTGTATCTCTGCCGAACTCGGTATGATTATTTTTATAGAAGTATGATTAATTTCGACAAAAGATCAACATCTAAAGTGTTTACCTCTAAGAGCCATACATTTTTAAACATTTATCTTTAAATATTTCGTATTTGTCATTAAATCATAACTTGTAAGAGGTGACAACTTAAATATTTGTCTTCCGTCGACATAATTCAATTCTACTATAAAAATAATAGAAATCCATGAAGCAAACAGTTTAAGAAAAAATAATTAAACACAAAATAGGAAATGGCTAGATTTCCGGCTAATAGCAAATTTACACAATATTTCCGCTGACGGTAACAAGAAAGACTAGATCAATCCCGCGGCTGCCGGTTCTATGTACCGGATTGACACGAAACAAACGCTCTTCAGCCAGGGGCAGTCACCTCAACAATATGCGGTTGTTACAACAACAACTAGATCAAGCTGGAAAATGGCAAAATTGGATTAGGCCTGCCCATACCTGAACTTGCCCTTGATGATATTATTTTTTTCTGAAATACCCGCGCCAAAAACTGCGCTTTTGTACGAGTAAAGAAAGAAACATCGCTGTTTACAAGGCATTTAACTCGAAATATATGGGACGCTGTTATTATAAAATTGTATTTACAATCATCCTATTAATTTAAAATCTGAAAAACTAAAAAAAAATGTGTAATTTCGGTAAAATGCAGCCCGTTTTTTATTGCTGTAAATCTAGCTATGCAACGCAAGCTTCTATGAGATAATATGCAATTATTGTTAAAAAAATTACATAAAATCTATGACTTTAATTAACACCTGTTCCTATATGTGACAGCGCATAGAGAAAGGCACCAAAGGGTAGAAAAATCAATTTTCACTTTTTTTTGATGTGGAAAACTTCTGAGCATCGAATGAGACCGATGCCATGCCCCAAAAGTGTTTCCATCCAGAGATATGCGCGTTTTATGAAAGTGAAGTCGACAATTCTACACCAAAGATACACGTATTTAAATCTTTAAAATGGCTCTCCTGAACAAAACTGGTTTTCCCCTTAGGTCCCTTTCTATTTTGAGCGTCACATATGCAGAAAATAAGCCATTATAATTAAAACGTGTATGTACATACATGCATCTATAAATCCTAGTTTGCACTTTAGTATTAAGCAATTGCCCATACATATAAAGGAATATATAGGCACATAAAATAACAAAATAAAAATTAAGATTAATTAACTATTGAGGACTCAGGAATAATATAAGTAGCAGTTTAACAAACCCATATATGGGGAGTTGTAACTAAATATATGTTTACCTTCTTTCTTTCCATTCCATAATACAGTTGTCCGGTTTACTTCTGGCTGCAAACTATTAAAATGCTAAACATTTTTTGTTACTACATGTCTTCTTATTTAGCATGAATAATTCATATTTTCTTCACTTCGATGTAGAAAGGATACGGTTTTATGCACTTAGTAAATTTTCAACGGCTACACTTTGTTACTTTTTCATTCGCGACGTTTTAATTTCCAACATTAACATATTAAGATGAATTTTACGAGTACATATATGCTAAATTCAACAAAACAAAAGAACAGTATAGAGAAAAGTAGCATTGGAAGTTTGACATACCAAACAACCACCACAAACCTAAGTTATTATCAAATAACTATCACTTAAATGAACTTTCTAAATCAGTAGTTTGACTTAGTATATAGTAATATGATCCACTGAAGTTTTACAATAAGATTTTGTTAACAATTGTTAATTTGTTATTAAAGTTCATATCAATCTGGAAGTCGATTCGATACGTTGCCAGATCTTATACATTCCAGTTTTTTCATACATTTAGGTATGTTCAACGTCATGTAAATGCGACAATGTTTATGGAATCTGGCAGCAATTTCATTCCATAAACATTCTACTTGTATCCATATGCAAAATAGACGCGCAAAAGGCAGGAGCAGTAGGAAGACGGTGAAGTATGCTTTTGTAGTTAATCACTAAAAGTCGCCCTTTGAATCTTTGTACTATTGCAACCATTAAAAATATAGTTTATTTCACACTGCAAATTTTGATTTTCTCGAGGAACACCGCCGGCAATTTGCCGGTTTATGCAAACAACTAGGTATGTAATAGTGTTGAATATTAGCAATCCGGGTACTCGTTTCCTCTATTTAACTCGATACACAAATGTATATCACGCGGCCGTCACAATTTTCAATTGGTTGTACAACTCCGTTAATAGAAAAATGTTGTTTGTTCTTACACATTACGATATTAAGCAAACATCTTATTCTGTACAGTTTGCAAATAATTTTCGTGTAGTCGATATGACAAACAAGTACGCATATTATATCTTTAATATTAATATTTATTCTTAATTTTTCCGGAGAACGTTTTTGTTTTTATATCTTCCGCATCTGGTATTCCGCAATTCTGGCATATTTTTATATATTGCTCCATAAAATCATACATTGGCTTCATAGCTGTCACACATATTTTTTGTAAAGTACCTCTGATATGGTGTTTCTCGATCAACGTAAATAAATTTTTCTAGATCGGTTTTTTTAAAATAGCTAAAGTATATAGATAAAGTATATACTATAAGTATAATAGATAAAGTATATTTGGTACAAACATAATTTTGACGCTATATTAATGATAAGAAACCACAATTTATAGTTAAAAAATATAGTGTAATATCTCTTAAAATTTATGAGATATAATTCGACAAGGTCGAAGAATTAAATCTTATATTTTAAAACCTAAAAAAATGAAAATCGACAATAAGGAAAAAAACTTGGTTTTGCGCATTGTATAAACACTGTACTTGTTGTCATTATGTGAAAAGACTAAACACAAAAATAGCTTCTTTAAAAATACGACAAGTAGTCACCTTCAGGTTAATTTCTACAATATGCCTGTATTAAATCCTTGACTTGTTTCCTACAATTGCCTTTTTTACAGAACTCAAAAATATTTACTAGATCAAAAGTCATAGAATTTTGGCTGACGGAAATCGATTCTGGTCCACTGTGCGACGGCCAACCAATTACTGAAAACGAAATACATATAGTAGGATGGTTGTTGTCCTCCGAAGTAGAAATAGAATGCATTCTCATAACATGAAATTATCGTGTATCATTAGTCAAAATCAGATCAAGAATTATTATCAGATTGAGAGTATTATTAATCTGAGACGAATTCATTTTTGCCAATAGTCTAGCTATGTATATTAGCGAACCAATTGATGCTGGTAAGTGCTTCAGAATCATACAAAATGTGGCATGAAACAGAAGGTAAATTAAAGTCACCCAATGTTAAAATAATATCAGAATTATTCATGTTTAGAATTATCTTTTAAATGGCAGTCAAATGTTCATTATAAACATTTAAATCAGCCAAAGGAGGAACAGATAATAATAAGTTGTTTAGTTCCCGATTCAACACAAACTGCAATTAATTCCAAATTCATCGGAAAAAATACGCTCAGAAGGTAGACAACAGGAAACCGCAATTAAGACACCACCATCGATTCTCTCAATTCTATTTAATTATTACACAGAACCTCAGAGTTGAAAATATTACTTTTTAGCTTTTACTTTACTTTTCAGAAAAAAACAACAATATCAACATCAAAGTCATAGCTATCAACAAATAACCGACTTAATTTATTATTAGCTGGCAATTTGTTTGATCTTCCTCTTTTGGTATTTCTTTACACAAACTCCTTGACTAGCGCCCTATCTGCCATAATTCAGGGTCAACAATCTAAGAGAAGATATCTTCTGACACACTTATCTTGAATAAATGATCAGAAGATGATTTAAAATATTCAAGTCGGTCACCTTCCAACTTCGTTTTTATATAATATCCAATTTCGTCAGTTGTGGTGTCTGGGACAAACCGAGAAAAAAAAGACCGTCTTTGTAGCTGGAATGACAGTCAATTTCGTAGGTCCACCTTTCCTTGACGAACAGGCCACATCAATCATTAAACGCCTCACTGACATTAATATAACTAGAAACCGGTGTGTGAAGGTTCACATTCAATGCTGAAATTAAATTCCGTGGTACTTCCGGTTTATTAGAAGCAGTATCAACAACTTTTTTTTAATTTCACTTGTAATAGTTTCTTCTCCGCCACGACGGTCCTACCTCCATAGGCAAAACATTTTCTTGTTAAAATTTAGGAACCGCAGATAAAGTCCTACCAGAAGATGTCTTTTCCGTCGACTTGGAAGAATTATTCTTTAACGAGTTCTTTTGTTTTGGTGTCGGATTCTGTGATACGACACTTATCCAAGTCCGGATATTATTAAATAAATCCGAAAATTTATTCTGAATATTTAACAACTCCAATCCCGTCTTGGATATTTCCTTGAAGAATTTGTATCCTTGAAGAAGAATTTGTAAAATTAAAAATCAATTCTTGTGCATCGAGGGCAATACCATCTGATACCATTATTCTGGCCCAAGGCATCAGCGGCACAAGCAGAAACACCGCCACCAAGCAACCAATCATTCCCGATGAGAGAGCAACTCATAATTAATAAGTTTTCTTGTTAAGGATATTATTAATTATAAGAGAAAACTATGTAATTTGTTTACTAAACAAGAGTTTACAAAGTTATAATTACTAAAACAAGCTAACAACAATTGAAGATTAAATTTACACAGACGTTGTTCTTGTAAAAAACGCAGCACAAATTCAACAATAAAAAAATATTAAAATATCACCAAACTATGTAATATCACTATAAACCTAAACTATGTAACAAACACTTCTAGTGATTATTATTATATTTAACACGGCTAAAATATTGTATAACTTTTTAAATTAAATATTTAATAGCGCGGAGCACTGGAAAAAGTTCAGACTTGCCAGAATGCCGACCTAAGAGCATCAACAGTGTATCTTTTTATGTATTCTGAGGACCAACTTCATAAGGAGACGAAGGTCCTTGCCATGAGCAGACACAACTTCATGTTGTCTAAATAGTACCTATTTGGGTGTCTTCTCAGTATTCACTCCAACTACCAGATCGGGTTCGATTTTATGATCTAGAGAGAGAGAGAGAGGTCCAGTGCTACAGGAAAGAGCTTATACTCGTAGATCATCAAAAGTATTAAGCAGGTTTGAACGGCAGTATCCAGCTACAGCTAAATGTAGTGAGAAGACGATATCTCGGCAGACGCTCGAGGTTCTGACGCAGCTGAAATCTGGATTGTGCAGCCGCCACAATTCGTACTGGGCGCGAATCGACGCTAGCATTCCGGAAATTTGTCCTGCATGCCATCAGAGACCACATGACGTGAGTCACCTCTTTAATTGTTGGGCCAAGCCCACTCAGCTGACCCCAGGTCTCTTTGGACGCATCCAGTTTTAATGACAAGTTTCCTTCACATGGATATCGAAGCAGATCACCCATTGACGAATAAGACTTCCAATACCTCATATATTCTTTTTACAACAAAAAACAACTGTTGAAAACGTTTCAAACGCTACCCCGTTCTGAAATGAAGAGGCATAACCATTATTTTTGGATTTGATATATAACATTTAATTACCGATGTACTTATGTGCAATAAACAAATTGATACTAAAAAATTGAGTGAATATTTCAAAAAAAAAACTGTACGTATATATTACCAAATATCCATGGAGAAATATGTCTGCAACAGTTCACAAAATTCTTTATCATGGAAAACACGTAATATTATCATTAAGTACCAACCGGAGATCAAGCAGAGGAAGCCCTGGAAAAAAGAAACAAGGATTACAGTTTTGATAGAGAGCACAATATCACGAAATTGTATAAAAGGAAGATCTATTTCACATTTTGTTGGCAACGCCAGATCAGCTCATCTGGCAGTAGAAATCAATAAAAATTAGAACATCAGGACTAAAGAAGCAAGAGGGCTGCTAAAGGACAAAAAATACCAAACTCAATATGGAATATTTTCAGGTAATTTTTTTACCGAACAAATAAAAATTATAATTACTGCCTCTCTTACAGAGGTAAATAATAAATGATTTCCTTAATAAATAAAAAAGAAAATACACATAAAACAGTTCGCTAGGCTAAGTAATTTTTAAAAAAAGAGGGAAAAAATATTTGACAACATTTTTGTTTTTCATTTTTAAAAATTTATGAAACAGACAATGTTGCTTGACACAATTTTTTTTAAATTTTAACGATATCGAATTCAGTACTGGTTTTCAATAGCGAATTCATGTGATTTGTTTGACATATTTTCACAGGAAACACCGAACTTAGTGTTTTTTTTTGTTAGAACCGGAGTTGTGGAATCTTCATCGATAGTAGCCCGCACTACAATCATGTACGATTCGCCATCTCTGGCGCCTTCGCACTAAAACACACTTCAACCACTCTCCCCCGCGGGACTGCCGTAAGTTATTACTTCGCGGGGCTGGTTAGCGTTTAAGCTATCGTCGTTTTATCGTTAGATCTTGATTTCACGTTTCAAATGCGTTCCGTCCTTCGTAGTTCCTTAAGCACAATTGCTGCGTGCATTTTAGCCTTTACCCAATTGTTAACACTCTGGATCATAAATTCCACCATGTGATGAGGGCCCGGGATGTCCATAAGTGAAGCGCTGAATCTGGGGCAGTTAAATACAGCACGTTCTGCGGTTTCTTCTTCATCCAGTCAGTTCGGGCATACAGGCGAGCTCTCATGTTCAAATCAGTGAAGATATTTCCTAAAGAGCCATGCCATGTATGAAATTGCGCCAGGTTATAGTTTGCGTCCCCTTGGGACCGATTTATTCAGTCGGAAACAGTGGGGATTATCTGGTGCGTCCATTTGCCTTTCGTGCTGCTGTCCCACCTGGCTGACCAAATATCCTTTAAAACTTCTCTTTCAGAATTCAGGATATCTCTTCTTTCAGTTAAGTTTTCAGCTCTCCTATCGTATATGCGTCTCATTTCATCTACCAAAGTGTCGATAGGCCTCATCCCTGCAACAACACAAGCGGCTTCTTCCGATACTGTTCGAAATCCACTAATTGTTCGCTGTAAGACATCGCGGCTGCCTGTACAGGAGCTGCATAGAGGATCGCCGAGTTAACGACTGTTGTTAATAGTTTCCTTCTAGCTGGGCTGGGGCCTCTAATATTATGCAACATCCTAGCTAGTGAGGATTGGATTCGTGCTGCCTTTTCGCTCGCGTAATTTTTATGCTCTTTAAAGTGGAGCCTGTTTTTAACATAACCCCTAAGTATTTGAGAGAGTGCGAGTCTCCAACTCTTATGCTCATATACTCCATCTTTTTCCTGCTACTAATCAGTACCGGCTCGGTTTTATGGTCAGCCAGCTCAAGGCCAGCAGCTTCTTGCCACGTTAGCACTCGGTGTATAGCGTTGTTTGCCTTTTCCACTAGTTCATAGATATGCTTCGCGACGGTAACAACGGCAATGTAGCCAGCAAAGCCTATTATTTTGCTGGAATGGCAATTTTACCTCGTAACCTCGTCGTACATGATATTCCACAAAAGTGGTCCGAGAACCGATCCTTGGGGAACGCCAGCTGTCACGTGATAAACAGCTTCACCTACGTCACTGCTATAGATCAGCCTTCGGTTCGAGAAGTAGCTCGTAATTATACCAGAATGTATCCAGATGTCTCCGTTTCAGCAAAAGCACTTTTATTTTACATCAATCGGCCGTATTAAACTCATTCTTCACATCGAGTGTTACTATTGCACAATACTGCTTAGAGCCTCCTTTCCATCGTTTGCCAGATATAGCGCCCGTTGCGATATCGACTACAGATTTCAACGCGTCTATATTAAAACGTGACTTTCTAAATCAGTACTGGTGTTCCGATAACACCCTTCTATCCTCAACAATTCGTTGTAGGCGGTTGTACATAATGCGCTAAAGTATTTTGTCCATGGTATCAAGAAGACAGATAGGTCGATACGACGATGGCTCGTCTGGCGGCTTGCCTCCCTTGGGAATGAGTACGAGTCTGCACTTTCCATCTGTCTGGCAACACTCGTCTTGAACGTATTGCTTTCTTAAGTACTGTATTAGGTATTCCGTCGGGGCCCGGAGCTTTGCTGTCAGCTATTCTCTAGCTTACTTCTGTTATGTTATGTACCGTTATTACGGAAACCAATTCTTCTGTTCCCGGTGGCCATGTATCAGTCAGCGATAATAAACGTTGTGGAAACAATGTTTCTATTATCTGCGACCAATTTGTAGGCTGTGCCCCATAGGCTGATGTTCGCCTCCTTACATATTTCTCTGAAAAACCTCGTTTTACTCTCTGAGATGGCTTTTTTCAGTTGCCTCCTTAGGTTTTTAAATCCTTTCAGCATCTCCTGAAATTCAGCCTTTTCCCAGGATCGTTGAAGCTGGCAATTTGTATGTATACAGTTTGCGCGTAGCAGGAACGAGTTTCACCAGTAACAGGGTGCACCTCGTTTGTATATGCTCCTTCTAGGCATTAATGCGTCACAAGCATTTGTGATGATGGTGTTTAGATCCTGTGAAAGTTCCTCTGCTGTGCCGTTTGCAAGCTGATGTGAGCAAAGCCTAGCATCGGCGATCAGGTCTTCTAGCATCCTCTAAAATTCTTAGTGCGACCCACTTGGAGGAGCGTACCAACTGTAAAAGTTCACACCTTTAATTTTCGCTCTAACGAATCCTTCGGATTGTCTCTTGCTGTTTTTGTCGATTTGTCGCCTATCGCTAATTATTGCTACTTCTATATCGGGTTCTCTCGTAGTTTAATTGAGAAGATCCTGAGTTGTCTCGCATTTAGGTTTATTTCTACCACTCTCATTTTATTCTTTGTTGATTCAGCCCGTTCTTAAATATCGGACATTTCCCACTTCCAGCTATGCTTCTCTAGTCCCATTTAGCGCACAGAACATACATTGTGGGTCCTTGGAAAAAGTTTTCGCGATGTGGCCTTCTTCCCCCACCTTCTGCAACACTTGGATCGATCGTGTTTGTTCCTGCATTCTCTCACTCTGTGTCCGAATTCGAGGCATCTGATGGACTTTATAATGTTCGTCATCGCAACCACGCGATAGTTAACCCATCCTATCTTAATTATAGCAGATTTAAGTAATGAGTTTGCATAGTCTGCGGGTAAGCTTATTACAGCAGTAGGCGTCTCGCCATACGATCTTCTTAGATTTATGATATCGAATTGCACTAAGGGTTTGGGGCCGAATACAAGCTCAAAGGCTTGACAGATATTATCTTTCTTCGTTATTTCATCTATATCTTTCACTTCTATAATAGTGTTTTGCCTGAGGCTTCTAACGGTTGCTTGGTCTCCGATAAAGTCCCCTATTGCTGCTCTAAAAACCTCCGCTTTTTCGCCCTTTCACTTAAGCTGTAGAAGCAGGTCGTCCTTCTGGGTTCTTCGTATTTTCGTCACTAATTTCACCAAGCTTTGGGTTAGATTTGACTATTCACAGGATTTAGGCGTTGGACAGCCCTCCATTTACTTCTGCGACAATTACATCCAGTTATTTTACCTCTTCTCTTCGGTCTTACTTTCGTTCAGGATCATCGTTCTTTCCTCGATTGGATTCCCTAGGCATTTCCTTGTCGTTGCATTTACTTTCTATAACGTTTGGCTGCGGGTTATGACAGAACCATTCCTTATTTATGCGTTTTGCCCTGTAGGTTTCGGCTTCTTCTGGCTGTTTCCTTTTTGACTCCTTTTGCTTAAGCCATGGCGCTGTCTGTGACGCCTTACTGGTACGAATAACTTCTTTCGCCTTTTCATCGCATTACTCGATTGCGCAAAGCTCGTAGAGAAATTTTATACTCTTGATGGTATCTCTCATTGGCTGGTGTATAGATCGCCTTTTGCCGTCTTCCATCATATCCACTGGGCTCCTTATATGACCTCTTAGCTTATAAAAAGCCAATTCAGGTGCATTAGTGCCAGAGTTAAGCATCTGCTGCTTGGACATGCTTTTTATTTAAAGTAGCAACAAGACGGTGGGCTACAGATGGTGAAGCTTGCGGATACCTTTGTATCCTCGAACTTCGACCAAAGGGATCACTTTGGTGCCCTTAGCCTTCAATTGCGCGGCTTGCGTTGGTGCTGCTTGTAGCATTATCTGCTGTTCCAGGCAAGCTTACTGGAGTTTCATTGCAGTCGTTGGATAACAACGCCCGGGAGACTGCTTGCTCACCTCTCAAGCCGCCGACACTGGGGTATTAGTCCCCTGTGGGGTAAGTTTATTGTTGTTCAAGAACTTTTCCATCTTTTGTTTTGTTCATCGGGGAACCTACCCCTTGAGTTTTTTGCCTACAGCCAGAACAATTTACTGAGCCACTCCTAACATGAAATAAATTTTGAAACAAATATTTAGAAATTTGTCGATATTGGTTTATATCAATTTCTTACTTTACCATATATGAAGTACATGTTGGAAAATTAAAAAAAAATGCTGTGACTACGAGTAAAGTCTGTTGTTTTCTTGCCGTATTTTCTGTCGTATACTTTTTACAACAAAAAAACCGCACGCTCCAGTGTGCTTGATTGCACGTCGTGGTGTGATGGTAAGTGTGCACAACTATCACACAGTTAAACCTTTGTTTAACATTAGGCATTTACGGGGTAGATTTCGAACCCGTAAATTCCAGCGACTTATGAAGGAGACTAAAGGCTAGCGAAAAGAACGCACCTGGGCCGAAAAATGTAAAACACTGTTTCTTATGACCTACACCAATGCTTTTAATGAATATTCGTATTATGTTATGCTGCGTTCTAAGTAAAAAGCTTCATGGTACATTTTACCTTTTTTTCTGTTGCGTATATTTTGGTCTTTGCCAACTTCAAATTATAAATAATCAAACAAATATAGAAATATTTGTTGAAATTGTAATTAAAGTTCTAACATTTTTTATTTGAAATAAAACAAGAGTGTAATTGACTGACATTGGTCTACGTTTAAACTGTGTTTGTGTGCGCCAACTGAGTATACACATATTTCTATCATGTGTATACTTTATTTTCCGCTGCTTCACAAAAAGAAAACACTCGCTTCAGTGTGCTCGTCTTAATGCAACCATCGACAGCAACATGTAGTCGCGTGTGCATCTAACATAAGCCATGTAAAAAGTAACGTTTAAAACGATTGCATCGTGCACAGAATTGTATCCTTGTTCCTAAATGGGATATTGAGGGACTTACGTATTTAGCAGTTAACTTAAACTTCACAGCATTTGTAAAACTCTTAACGCGTTCACGAAGTGATTTCAGTTTTATAAAATATTTTCCGCTCAGCAGTTTAGAAAATCCCGAGATATGAAATCGGACGACAATAGGTCCAATCATTTTCCTGTTTTCACTAAGTTTTTTGTCGTAAATAATATTGTAAAAAATTATTACAGAATAAACTGTCCTTTTGGGTTATATGCAGCTGAATTTCTTTCGTGTTGGCTGTCTTCTAATTACAATCACGGTGGTTGCCAGAATCATAGAATTATAAGAGTAACTCAAGAACAATTGTTTCAAAGCTGTGACAACTTTTTCTAACCTTCAAAGACTATTATTTACCTGCAACAAAATTTTCGCTTAGCAGTTTTACATTTATCTCGACAAAAATTGTATAGCAGTGTAGAAAGAAACATCCGTTATTCATTTTCAAATAAATTATTTTAATCATATTCATTTGAATACTCTCGAATACTACCTACTAAACAACATTTGCTTTTTTGCAACTTTAAAAATTTCTCGACCAAACAATTAGAAGAACATTAGTGTTTCTTTGCTGATGGCGAAAAAACCCAAAATCACTGCTAGTAACAAACACCCCTGGAACAGTTGCAATTTCGGCCACCTTTTTGTTTTAGCTGAATACTCGTATCCAAACGAAAATTGCTAACGGAACAAAAATTTCGTGAGGTGAATACTAGGCTAGTTGCACGTCTTATTGTAAGCCTAGTATTCACCTAAAACGATATTCTCGCTGCCTTAGGAAAAGCATGAAGCAAAGCGAACAAAATTTACCATTGGTAAATCCCTTTTATCTATTTTCGTTTTGAGGTACACAGCTGAAACGAAACGAAACCATCTGCAAACGAAAATTATTGTTCTGATAATTGTTTGTTCAACGATATTTTGAAATTTACAAAAAAAATATTAACAAATGTTGTGAAGTCGTTTTAAATATGATTAAAATCAATTTTTTGAAAAAGAACACTATAATTCTTCCGTGTAGAGATAAATGAAAAACTCCTAAGCGAGAATTTCGTTTAAGGTGAATACTAGGCTTTAAGTGAGGATACGAATAAATAAAAATAAACAATAAAGTAGGTCAGTTAGTTGTACCTATACTTATATAATTGCAATGTCAGTTCAATGTCGTTATCGATTACTGGCGCATTTGAAATTAGATGACTCGAATCCTAATGACTGCATATGTACTTCCTGTATTTAAACCAATTAGTTTTCGATGAAGTAAGCCTTAGGGGCTTGTCTGCAAGTATTGTCTTCGCGTGTTGAAGAAATAAAGCTGGCAAGTGTACGAACTGCTCTTATTATATCGAAGTCTCTCATGTTAGGCTTTTTCTTATTTTCAGAAGGCCAGTATGTTGGCTTGGATTGCTCAACGTGATCTCCAGTACGTATGTTTGGCCCCAGCAGCAAGAAAGTTGAGTCCGATACCATCAAAAAGGTTTTGACATCGCGTACCATCATGCAAATATATTGCTTAAATGGTAAGAAACCCACCTCGACTCTAAATACGATTTTTTGTGGCCCGAAGGTAATTTTGTGAGACTCGTTATGTTTTATTCCTTTTCTTTTTGGGATACCAGTTCCCCCATGCGCCTTACCGTCGGGGTGGTATACATATTTATTTCTTTTACTCCTATAAGGAGCATAGGGCCGTAACAATTAATTTTCAAGTTACTCCATTTAATGCACAGTATGTATTTTTATTCATTTCAGCTCAGGTTTAGGGTCGCTGCTTCTAAATCAATTTGCCGCCTCCAAGTACCATTTCGATGGCCTGTCTGGCGATATTATCCGCTGATTTCCTTAGGGTATGGCCTATCCAACCCCATTTACTCCTTCTGAACTGGTTGTCCTGGTCCAAAATATACGCACAATTCTACGTAAGCATTTGTTCATGAACACTTGCGTATTTTGGATATCTCTTGATGCAGCATTCCATGATTCGCATCCGTATAGTAGGACAGATTTCACGTTCGAGAAGAATATTGTTAGTTTTGTCCGTCGGGGTGGTGAATAACATAAAATCCTAAATTAAGTAGGTAAAAATTGTATTTGTCTGCAAAATGTGTTTCAGATATTAACATTATATCAATATTTTAGAAATCTAGCTACTCTATCTATGTTGGTTCACAACATTACCGTTCCATGTAAATGTCTTAAAGGTCCTATTTTTTGCTAGGTAGAACGTGAATTAACCGAGCTTGAATAAGTACAACGAAAGTGGTGTGAAAACGGCCAAGGGGGTGATATTACTGCCAGGTTTCAGATTAACTCTCACTAAAGGGCTTAACTGTCACCATCCCCTTGGTGTAGGGGTCTATCTGGACACTGGCTTGGAGAAGACATCACCCAGCGCTGTCTTAATGGCATGGACTTGCCCAACTCCTGTGGTGCAATCGAAGTTGGTTGTCTGTTGGTTGTACATTAAGTAATGATGGTGGCGATGTCAGGATGTGCACCCGCAATTAACATAAAATGTTCTAGCCAATTTTTTTCTTATCAAAATCGGGTTTTACATCAATGATTATCCCGAAATTCAAGTTTGCAAAAGAAAGATAATCCCTTTTTTAACTGTTCTTATGGCGCTATTGGTTGATTCTTTTTATAAATATTTGATAAAGGCTATAAAGCTATAATTCGTAACGTATCTCTTCACGGATTATCCTGACGTAACGTATCCTAATGAAATTTAATGTACCGGTTTTTATGAATACACTTTACCATGACTTTTATGTACGACATTTGAGCATAATCGAATTTAATATGAGGATTTCTGGATAACTTGGGCTCAAATTCAAATAGGGTAACATTTTAAAATCACGGAATTATAATCGCACCTTATAGCTTTTTTTAGCAATAGGGATATAAATTAAAATGGAATATCACATGGACCAAAGCAAATTCAATACGGTTGGCAACTTATGCCTTAACATTTTACAAAGATTGATCCTCATATCTGGCTTCTAGAGTGACAAAAACTTTGCATAGAAGCTATATCATTCTCTGGTCCGTAATTAGGTCGATTGTTCGAACCTAATTACGGATGCATTTTTTGTGACGCATTTTTTGTGGTGTAATTAAATTTTGTTGGCAAAAAGTAAGGAAGGTACGAGTATATGCATATCCATTGAGTAATTTAATTCAGTGTGCACAATATTTTAATGCTATGATGTAAGAGTTAAGTTATAAGTTTAACATTTATAACTTAAACATATATCTACTACTTAGAACTGTTTGTTTGGCCGTTTTCTTTTTAAATGATGATTTCTTGATGAAAATGTTCGCCTTGTTCATCACTGAACTGGCCAGGTTTTCTGGGAAAAAGTCCAGATGTGAATGGAGGAAATGAATTTTAGTTGACATGTTGCAGCCCATTTTACCATATGCACTCAAAAATTCATCAACAATCGCGACATAGTTGTCGCATCTGTGATTACTAAGAAAGGTATCACATAATGCAACAAAACTCTTCCATGCGCATTTTTCAACGGAACTGAGCTTGTTGATAAAATTCTTATCTCTCATAACTTTACGAATTTGAGGTCCAATGAATATACCTGAAATTCATCAGAACTGATAATTGCGATAACAAATAAAAGATCTGTGAAGAAATAAATACCTTCTTTAATTTTGGCTTCGCTTAATTTTGGGAAGATAGCAAAAAGCTTCAACGTTTACATCAAGTTTTTTTAAAAATTGTTTCATGTATCCTAACTTTAGATGAAGTGGTGGCAGAACAACCTTATCAGCTGTAACTAATGGGGCGTTTAAGACGTTTTTTCTGCCTATTAGATATGTGTCACGACATGGTCATACCTTGAAATTGTAGCGATTTGGTGCACGACTATCCCATTCACAAAGATAACATGGATTGTTTGTGTAACCACCTTGCATACCAAATAAAATTGTCTAAACCTTTAAATCAGCGACGACTTTCCATTTATGCAAGTCATAGTTGACGAATCAGTCGCGTGTGCATCTAACATAAGCCATGTAAAAAGTAACGTTTAAAACGATTGCATCGTGCACAGAATTGTATCCTTGTTCCTAAATGGGATATTGAGGGACTTACGTATTTAGCAGTTAACTTAAACTTCACAGCATTTGTAAAACTCTTAACGCGTTCACGAAGTGATTTCAGTTTTATAAAATATTTTCCGCTCAGCAGTTTAGAAAATCCCGAGATATGAAATCGGACGACAATAGGTCCAATCATTTTCCTGTTTTCACTAAGTTTTTTGTCGTAAATAATATTGTAAAAAATTATTACAGAATAAACTGTCCTTTTGGGTTATATGCAGCTGAATTTCTTTCGTGTTGGCTGTCTTCTAATTACAATCACGGTGGTTGCCAGAATCATAGAATTATAAGAGTAACTCAAGAACAATTGTTTCAAAGCTGTGACAACTTTTTCTAACCTTCAAAGACTATTATTTACCTGCAACAAAATTTTCGCTTAGCAGTTTTACATTTATCTCGACAAAAATTGTATAGCAGTGTAGAAAGAAACATCCGTTATTCATTTTCAAATAAATTATTTTAATCATATTCATTTGAATACTCTCGAATACTACCTACTAAACAACATTTGCTTTTTTGCAACTTTAAAAATTTCTCGACCAAACAATTAGAAGAACATTAGTGTTTCTTTGCTGATGGCGAAAAAACCCAAAATCACTGCTAGTAACAAACACCCCTGGAACAGTTGCAATTTCGGCCACCTTTTTGTTTTAGCTGAATACTCGTATCCAAACGAAAATTGCTAACGGAACAAAAATTTCGTGAGGTGAATACTAGGCTAGTTGCACGTCTTATTGTAAGCCTAGTATTCACCTAAAACGATATTCTCGCTGCCTTAGGAAAAGCATGAAGCAAAGCGAACAAAATTTACCATTGGTAAATCCCTTTTATCTATTTTCGTTTTGAGGTACACAGCTGAAACGAAACGAAACCATCTGCAAACGAAAATTATTGTTCTGATAATTGTTTGTTCAACGATATTTTGAAATTTACAAAAAAAATATTAACAAATGTTGTGAAGTCGTTTTAAATATGATTAAAATCAATTTTTTGAAAAAGAACACTATAATTCTTCCGTGTAGAGATAAATGAAAAACTCCTAAGCGAGAATTTCGTTTAAGGTGAATACTAGGCTTTAAGTGAGGATACGAATAAATAAAAATAAACAATAAAGTAGGTCAGTTAGTTGTACCTATACTTATATAATTGCAATGTCAGTTCAATGTCGTTATCGATTACTGGCGCATTTGAAATTAGATGACTCGAATCCTAATGACTGCATATGTACTTCCTGTATTTAAACCAATTAGTTTTCGATGAAGTAAGCCTTAGGGGCTTGTCTGCAAGTATTGTCTTCGCGTGTTGAAGAAATAAAGCTGGCAAGTGTACGAACTGCTCTTATTATATCGAAGTCTCTCATGTTAGGCTTTTTCTTATTTTCAGAAGGCCAGTATGTTGGCTTGGATTGCTCAACGTGATCTCCAGTACGTATGTTTGGCCCCAGCAGCAAGAAAGTTGAGTCCGATACCATCAAAAAGGTTTTGACATCGCGTACCATCATGCAAATATATTGCTTAAATGGTAAGAAACCCACCTCGACTCTAAATACGATTTTTTGTGGCCCGAAGGTAATTTTGTGAGACTCGTTATGTTTTATTCCTTTTCTTTTTGGGATACCAGTTCCCCCATGCGCCTTACCGTCGGGGTGGTATACATATTTATTTCTTTTACTCCTATAAGGAGCATAGGGCCGTAACAATTAATTTTCAAGTTACTCCATTTAATGCACAGTATGTATTTTTATTCATTTCAGCTCAGGTTTAGGGTCGCTGCTTCTAAATCAATTTGCCGCCTCCAAGTACCATTTCGATGGCCTGTCTGGCGATATTATCCGCTGATTTCCTTAGGGTATGGCCTATCCAACCCCATTTACTCCTTCTGAACTGGTTGTCCTGGTCCAAAATATACGCACAATTCTACGTAAGCATTTGTTCATGAACACTTGCGTATTTTGGATATCTCTTGATGCAGCATTCCATGATTCGCATCCGTATAGTAGGACAGATTTCACGTTCGAGAAGAATATTGTTAGTTTTGTCCGTCGGGGTGGTGAATAACATAAAATCCTAAATTAAGTAGGTAAAAATTGTATTTGTCTGCAAAATGTGTTTCAGATATTAACATTATATCAATATTTTAGAAATCTAGCTACTCTATCTATGTTGGTTCACAACATTACCGTTCCATGTAAATGTCTTAAAGGTCCTATTTTTTGCTAGGTAGAACGTGAATTAACCGAGCTTGAATAAGTACAACGAAAGTGGTGTGAAAACGGCCAAGGGGGTGATATTACTGCCAGGTTTCAGATTAACTCTCACTAAAGGGCTTAACTGTCACCATCCCCTTGGTGTAGGGGTCTATCTGGACACTGGCTTGGAGAAGACATCACCCAGCGCTGTCTTAATGGCATGGACTTGCCCAACTCCTGTGGTGCAATCGAAGTTGGTTGTCTGTTGGTTGTACATTAAGTAATGATGGTGGCGATGTCAGGATGTGCACCCGCAATTAACATAAAATGTTCTAGCCAATTTTTTTCTTATCAAAATCGGGTTTTACATCAATGATTATCCCGAAATTCAAGTTTGCAAAAGAAAGATAATCCCTTTTTTAACTGTTCTTATGGCGCTATTGGTTGATTCTTTTTATAAATATTTGATAAAGGCTATAAAGCTATAATTCGTAACGTATCTCTTCACGGATTATCCTGACGTAACGTATCCTAATGAAATTTAATGTACCGGTTTTTATGAATACACTTTACCATGACTTTTATGTACGACATTTGAGCATAATCGAATTTAATATGAGGATTTCTGGATAACTTGGGCTCAAATTCAAATAGGGTAACATTTTAAAATCACGGAATTATAATCGCACCTTATAGCTTTTTTTAGCAATAGGGATATAAATTAAAATGGAATATCACATGGACCAAAGCAAATTCAATACGGTTGGCAACTTATGCCTTAACATTTTACAAAGATTGATCCTCATATCTGGCTTCTAGAGTGACAAAAACTTTGCATAGAAGCTATATCATTCTCTGGTCCGTAATTAGGTCGATTGTTCGAACCTAATTACGGATGCATTTTTTGTGACGCATTTTTTGTGGTGTAATTAAATTTTGTTGGCAAAAAGTAAGGAAGGTACGAGTATATGCATATCCATTGAGTAATTTAATTCAGTGTGCACAATATTTTAATGCTATGATGTAAGAGTTAAGTTATAAGTTTAACATTTATAACTTAAACATATATCTACTACTTAGAACTGTTTGTTTGGCCGTTTTCTTTTTAAATGATGATTTCTTGATGAAAATGTTCGCCTTGTTCATCACTGAACTGGCCAGGTTTTCTGGGAAAAAGTCCAGATGTGAATGGAGGAAATGAATTTTAGTTGACATGTTGCAGCCCATTTTACCATATGCACTCAAAAATTCATCAACAATCGCGACATAGTTGTCGCATCTGTGATTACTAAGAAAGGTATCACATAATGCAACAAAACTCTTCCATGCGCATTTTTCAACGGAACTGAGCTTGTTGATAAAATTCTTATCTCTCATAACTTTACGAATTTGAGGTCCAATGAATATACCTGAAATTCATCAGAACTGATAATTGCGATAACAAATAAAAGATCTGTGAAGAAATAAATACCTTCTTTAATTTTGGCTTCGCTTAATTTTGGGAAGATAGCAAAAAGCTTCAACGTTTACATCAAGTTTTTTTAAAAATTGTTTCATGTATCCTAACTTTAGATGAAGTGGTGGCAGAACAACCTTATCAGCTGTAACTAATGGGGCGTTTAAGACGTTTTTTCTGCCTATTAGATATGTGTCACGACATGGTCATACCTTGAAATTGTAGCGATTTGGTGCACGACTATCCCATTCACAAAGATAACATGGATTGTTTGTGTAACCACCTTGCATACCAAATAAAATTGTCTAAACCTTTAAATCAGCGACGACTTTCCATTTATGCAAGTCATAGTTGACGAATCACAGTATTTGGTTCATAACTTTATACGTTTCTTTTGTACTAGTCGAATATGCGATTGGAACACATTTTTGTTATGCAGTAAACCAGCTTTCAAGCCTAGAAATAGCATTACAAATTGTATATAAAAAAATTAAAATCTATTAAAAATCAATATGTTTGTTGAATACGTACTTTACATGAACAGTCAATGAAAAGTCGCCATTCGTCTGGCTTATAATTGTGACTTAATGCCGAAAAAAGTTTGGGTACATCAGCGCAATATATGAGATTACTGCCATTTTCACCAGTCTTAAAACTTTCTTCAAATAACAATGTCCGGTTAGTTCTTCTATCTTTACACAAATATCTTCTTCCAGCAAATTCCACTGCCTTAATCGCGGCCCAAGGATTTCAGCCTGTTGTTTTGACAAACCTTAATCGCGAACGAGATCGCAGAAATCTGCATTTGAAACAAAATGTCGCTCCGTTGTAGATTTGGATGGAAGGTACTCTTCTACCACCAAATATTTTTCAGCTTAAAAACCACATATGCTCGTTGTCGGAACTTTATCATTACCAGATATCGGTTTTATAACACTTACGACATTTGCGTAAGTGTAAGACTTTATACGGTTTTTCCTTTTTGGAGCCGTAAGTAAAGAATTCATATTTATCTGTAAGAGCTAATGTGTAATTAGCTCAAAGTCTTCTTTGGAATTGCAGAAGAATTTCAATTCAATTGAAATCTTTTCAATAGCATAATTTTTTATCTTAATTTGTGTACATATTTCATGCTACTGTCGTACATTTAAAAACAGTAATAGGAGAAATGTGACTTTGACCGGCTTTGAAATTACTTCGTCTGCCTCATTGTCATCTTCAATAGTTTGAAGAGGAGAATAATAGTTTTTGGAAAGTGCGTTGGGCGCTGAAATTTGTTTTTGTTTTTTTTTGCTTGCCATACTTGTGATCTGTTCGTTCACATCATCTTGTGCACGTGCTCAATTTTGTTTTTTTAGTTTTTTACGAAATTTTGTTGTAATTACTGGTACCGAATGTTTGAAACACACACTTTGACTATCAGAGGGAGAAAATTGACACACATATGTAAGCAACAACTGATGAAGTCAGATTAATCTTTTAAAATTTTTGGAGTTGTGGTCATTGGCGTACATCGCCATTTATTGTTAAATTTCATGTTTTTTTTCATAAAAATGTGTACAGTTGTAACTTTTGTTGTCGCCGATTTTTTCGTTTTTTTTTTAAATGATCAAGAACAGTAAATATACATCTAGAGTTTACAGAAAAACTAACCTACAGAAAACTGTCGTAATCCTTCTGTGCTTTGTTCGGTCTATGACCAAACACAGAGGGGATATGACAGTTTTTTTAAAGTACTATTTTGAAGACATAATTTCTATGCTCTTTGTAAAAAAATAATAAATTAAACGCTTTATTTCACACAATTGTCTAAAAATCTAAAACGCCAAGCACACCAGTGTTGCCAGGTTTTTCTGGGCCTTCCCCCTAAATTTTCGACAAAACCCCCTAAAATAGAAGGACTACAAATGAATAACCCATAAAAATTGTTTTTGATAATTAAAATTTATTGTACGATATATGTATGGCATACATTGTATGTATATGTACATATATGATTTACATTTGATATTAACTCTTCATCAAAGGCCCCTAAACTCTCTACATCAGCTACGTTGGCACTGTATAAGTTTTTAGCAAAAAAAGTTTTAGCAGATGGAATAAATTTAAGGAACATCTCACCATAAATGTAGCCTCAACTATAGAAATGTTCATTTTATTCCTCAACTTGTTCTTTACAACAATGAACATTAAGAAAGCCCGTTCCACCGAGACATTTGAAAATGGAAGCGCCAATAATATTAGTGTCTATTTGCTGATTCTAGGAAATTTTGGTTGATCGCCTGCATCTTTTTTCATTCTTACTTCATTCCAGAATTTTTCCGGGGACGATATATATTCCACAGTTACATCGATGTCCTCACAGATATGTCGGAAATGAACCACCACATCGTTTATATCAGGCTTGTTTCGATTCTTAGCGTTTTCAGGAGAAAACAGTGACATTTTTTTCATGATGTCTATATTATTTGGAAGGCGTTCTTTTACATGTAATAAATTAACATCTTTGACTGAAGAAGCAAACTGTGTAAAATTGTATCCAAAAGTAAGGCACTCAGTTGGGATTAAATATTCAGAAAAATTGACATTGGTTATGTCTCCATTTTGTCCATTCTCCAAAATATCTAAATATATTATTTTTTAGACCCAAAAAACATACTTTCAAATCTTCGTACAACTTTAATGGATTCATGTTATCTGCTTGAAAAAGTTTGTTCAACTGAGTAACGGACTTCAAAACATCGTTCAGAATATTAATATATAACACATTTTGGTCATTAAACAAATTTGATAAAATTTGGGCTTTGTGACATCTTTACTGCGAAGATGCCAATCTAAAATGAAGCTGTAATGCATCCCAGTGCCAAAATTGTTTTTATTGCTCCATACCTTGCTTACCATCGCGTACCACTCAGTCTGTCGATTTTAAGTGGAGCTTTATTAGCGATTAAACGATATGTGGCTGCATTTTCAATTTGTCTTTTAGAACTCCGACAAAACAAAGCATTAGTATCATGTGAACTCTATTTCTATAGGTAAAGTAGACATTGCATACTCCGAAGCAAGGTGAAGTGAATGACAGACACATTTAACTGTAACAAGATTTGGTACTATCGCCGTTAGCCTACTGCTCACAGAATCATATTTTCCTACCATAGAGTTCGCTCCATCTACTCCAATGCCCAAAAATTTTTTATGGCTATACCATCAGTTGTCAAACAGTTTGCGATTGCGTTTACAATTGATTCGGCTTTTCCACTTTGAACTTCCATCAATCGATATAAAGTTATTCGAATTAATCCTTTGCACATGCTGAAGAACTTTATCATAACATAATATTTTTCTCCTGTCAATCGAAGTGCTTTTATCCATACTTATAATTAATGAGTAAAAGCTGTCTCCTAAATCCTCTAACAGTTCTTCCAAAAAAGACGGAGCCAAAACATTTTTTATAAGAACAGTGCATTTTGTTCTATGCAGCCGAATATCCATTAAAGTTGTTGGATCTGCTCCCAATTGTCGAATCAATTCTCCCAAATGATCAATACTTCTAACAGAACAATGCTCCGCTTTCAATTCAGCGATTTTCCGAGATTGTGATAAAGCAGGTTTGAAAAAGTTTGTCACGGGTTGCAGATCATTCTTAGTGGTAAAAGAATATATATGTTTATTTGTGTTTTTATAAGCAGTCAGGTATTTCTGTGTGATACAAGAATGCATGTACAATATTTACAAAAGGCCTTGTGGTCAACCCCCCCCCCCCAAAAAAAACCCCAAACAAATTCTTCCCCCAGAAACCCCCTAGACCTAAAAACCCACTAGATCTAGGGAAAACTTTTAACCAGCAACACTAAAGCACACAGCGCAATAACCGAAATGTGAAACCAATTACTAATGAAAGTGACATTATCCATAACAAAACCTTCAATGGTTTTTTAATTCAGTGCGAGCTTTTTTTTACACGCATTTAAAGTTGGTGATTTTGGAACGCTATCTAACAAGAAAAGATCATTAAAATTTAATATAATAAAGCTTATTTATTTTTATTATCCTGGAAAGTTGTGGTATCTGTTATCTTAATATCTGTTTTACGGTTCAAGGTATTTATTTATGATATTTATTTTACCTTAAACCTACGTTAGATGGCGCTGTGATACAAATGGTGATTTTTCTTGTAGTTTTTTATAGAAAAAAACTTTCTTGGGCTAAGAAGTTCATTTTATTATTCTCAGTACGTTACTATTACAAAAATGCATTTTTTATGGACAAAAATGTGTTTTTATTAGAAATATTTTTTTTTATTACAAAGACAACTTTTTTATTTAAATGTATTATATTTTATTTGGATCCGCTTAATCATTACTATCAAGCATGAAATACATAGACGACGACAGGCTACCGACCACAACTTGTCAAAAATAAAATACATGTGTTTATATGGAAGTGAATATTTTAACGACGGCAAGGCGACACGACTGCTGGTTGTTGTCTATGCTACTTATGTAGCTGTAGTTGAATTAAACTATTTTCTATTTTTGTGGGCGACAATCAATAGGTTAGAGCTGTCAATGCCTGAAGTGGAGCCACTGAGATTATAATCAGATGTTTATTGCTGAAAAATTTTCACAATTCGTTGTTTGGTTTTGGTAATTTTTTTCTTTTTGTTTGTTTATTGAAGTAGCTAAGTATTTGTTAAATTTTTTTAATAAACTTTGTTTGTTATTGTTTTGCATTTCAAATTTAATAGTTTAAAATGGACATTGACGAGCAGCTTATTGAGGAAGTGCGAAGCCGCGAAATTCTTTATGACCTGGCCCAAGCGGGTTATAAAAACATAAAGAAAAAGGAGTACGAGTGGAGAGAAGTAGCTGCTGCTATGAAAATGGGCGGCAAGTAAGAGTATAATATAATTTTCCCCAATTTCAATTACAATTACATTTACAGAAGAAGAATGCAAGAAGCGATGGAAGGGTCTTCGTGACTCTTATAAGCGGTGTAAGAGGGCGGAGCAAATTGCTTCTGGCAGTGCCGCCAAAAAACCCAGAAAGAGTTGGAAATATTTTGAGGCCATGTCATTTTTGGACAATGTGACAAGTTCCAGGCAGTAAGTAGTGTCTTGTCAGTGAAATAGAAGTGTGTAATTAATTTTGTGTTTTACTTTTCAGCACTATTGGAAATATCAGCTGCTCCTCGTCGGATGAATACATTGTGGACGTGCTTGATGATTCAAGCAAGGACAAGCCTCCATCTTTGCTTTGCTCAAGCAGCATGCGAAACAAAAGTATGTAGTATACAAATATGAGATTTGCTGAAAAATATTATAATTATTTCAAAATGTATGTTTTTAGAAATCTGATAGTCAAAACTTTCAACAGTTTCTGGATTTTGCAGCGTCAAGCATTGCCGACACGTGTGGGGCTGTTGCAAACACACCAAAAAAATAGAAGACGCCACCGATCTTTTTTTTGCGGGTTTGGCAGCCAAAGTGAAGGCAGCCAACATGCCACCAAGTGTGTTGAACAGACTGGAAGCAAAGTTGGCTGCTTCTGTTTTTGCGGAAATAGACCATCATTTCTCGCAGCAGCAGTAATGTGATTGTGATCTCATCTTTTAATTTCCAAAGATCAACATACATAAAATTTTTGATTAATATTATAATTCATTATTGTAGGACAATATTTTTTTGTATATACATAGTTGTTACAAACAATAAAAAAGAATTATTTAATGAAATAAATTTAACTTGCTATGCTGATTTACCGGGAACTTGCATCAATTTCCCATTTTATTTTGTAGGAGATTTCCAAATCAAGAAAATCTTATTTATACACGTGGATTAGATAGAATTATTTTGAATAAAATCTTTTAATATATCCCGCAGTTGGAAGGCAGTTCCAGAGCAACGATTTGCTGCTCTCATGCGATTTGACGCCAGAGGATTTATTTGTTCCCTCCATTGACCTTGAATTTCTTGGTTGCCAACTGTATGGTCAACAAGCTCAAGACTGAAATAGTTCCTGTCTTTTTGTAACATCAAAAAGTTATGTAGAACTACAGTGGCTAAGACAATTTTGTCTGCATTTTTTGGCATCATAGGTATTGTTGTGTGCAATACTCTCCATCTACTAGCTAAAATTCCAAAAGCATTTTCTATATGCACTCTAGCTTTGGAAAGTAAAGTATTAAATTTATCCTTATCTGGCGTTAAATGATGTCCGGGATACGGTCGCATCAAATTATCCTTTAATGGGAATGCGCTATCTCCTACAAAATAATGTGGGAAATTGATGCAAGTACCTGGTAAATCAGCACAGCCAGGAACTTCCAAAGTTTTATTTAACAATTGTTTTCCAAAAGCACTACGAAAAAGTACACCACCATCACTCTGGCTGCCTAAAGCCCCAACGTCTACGTATGTGAAGGCGTAGTTAGCATCACAAACTCCCATTAATACTAAGCTAAAGGTTTTTTTTATAGTTGTAGTATAAAGAGCCGCTATTTCTGGGGCAAACTATGCGAGTATGTTTGCCATCAATGGCTCCTAAACAATTTGGCATTCCAGTCTTCACATAGCTATTTTATAGAACTTGGTAACGTTTGGAGGTGGCAAATAAACATCATGTAGCTCATCCCAAATTGCTTCGCATGTTTCATAAATTATTTTCCTTACAGTGGAAATTCCTAGCTTGTAAGCCCAAGCAAGAACATTTATATTGCATCCTTGCGCCAAGTAACTGAAATTACAAACTTATTAAAACACAAAAATATAAATAATTAGCAAGTTTACTTACGTTATTGTTACTGCCAACCGCATTTCGGCATCTATGGCTTGTCTGTTGGAAAATCGTTCCATTTTGTTTTTTAGCAGAGTCAGCAATAAATTGAAATTTGCTACGGACATACGAAATGCTTTAAAAAAGTGTTCCTCGTCCTTCTTTTTTTTGCTGCTGGATGCACGTTCGGTAGAATCCCTCCTGATCCCGAGTTAGATTCACCGGACGAACCCACCATCTTCGATTATTCCTCGTCTGCAATTTATTCCGCACTTCATACACTGTTTTCACAATTTTTGTTATATTTGTGATAATATTTATTAAATACTCTCCAGACATTTTCTTTTCTTTTAACACAAATAACACAAACGTCAAAATTACAGATCAGCTGTTTACTTTGCAGTTGCCGCCTTGAAAATAATTCAGTAGCTGACACGCGTCTACATTTGCAGTCAGCGGCATATGTAGTCGTGTGTTCGTGTACACTGTCGTCGTCTATGTGTTTCATGTTTCACTGTCTATTTGCATGTTTGAAGTAGCAAAAGCTCCAGAAGTAGTAGGCTGTGGATCTCTGTATGTTTCTGGTTCTTCGTCAGAATCCTCTTCATCGGTTGTTCTCTTTAACCAATAGCATAAACCACCTAAAATAAAATCTAGTTTCTTTCCTCTGTACCTAGTTCCCACCTTGCTCATCAGATTTGATGGAAAGTTGGTTTTCAACCCAATCCATATAGTGATGGAGAAAATTAATTTTTAATGACATATTCACACCAATTTCTTGAAAGGCTTTCAAGAGACGTTAAACTCCTTGTACATTACTGCTTCTTGTTTTTACCACGAATATTTTCAATTACGTCTTAAATTGCATTCCATGCTGTTAATTGATTTTGATCCAAAGAGTTATAAAAATCATTCTTTTTTACCAATCTTCTAATGTCTGGACCATTAAACAAACATACCCGAAAATTAGAAAAAAATATTGTAAAGTCATTTTTTTTAAATCATTTAAGTTATTTGTATACAATACCTTCTTTAACTTTGCTAGCACTGAGTCGTGGAAATGTATATCTTACAGTAGTAAAAGCTGGTCCATGTATTTATTGATTATCTTCGTCGAATGTCTTTTGTTTGTATATTTCCATGTTCTCTAATACGTTTAACTGTCTTCCTTTGTGTTGTGTATGTAGTATAGTAAGAACTCATTAATCCGAATTATTGATTGCAGACCATAATTCGGATTATCGAAAATTCGGCTTATTATATACTTTCGCCTTCACGTGTGTTCAAAAAAATTCACTATACATAGTTACTATAATTTATATGTACATATGTATGTCACAGATAATTGTTCACAGTAAAAATTATTTATACTAATTAAAAATTATTTTTACTGTGAACAATTATCTGTGACATACATATCGAGCCATAAGCGCTAACCTATCGTAAGTGAAAAAATGCAAATTTTACAGGAGACGGTTTTTATTATTTATTTCAAACCACTTTATTAAAAATGCAAATGTTTTAATGCAAAAATTTAAGATTTCTACCTACTCATATAACTGTATCAAAAAACACAACAATTCATGCATTTTAAACTATTTATGGCACTTACGATAAAATGTACTTACTTGCGATAGGTTAGCGCTTATGGCTCGACATGTTTCGTAAAGTTTTCAACAACGAATATCATTTAGGATTTCACTTGCCTAAAAAGGATAAATGCAATTTTTGTGAAAAGTTAAAGAATATGGATTTGCAGAAACGAGCAACTTTGGAACAATCGGATGCTTATAGACTCCATGTAAGCGATAAAAATAAAGCAAAGGAACTTTTTCTGATTGACCAAGCAAAAAGTAAAGCAGATAATTCTACCACTTTGTGCGCCAGTTTCGACTTACAAAAGGTTTTAAATACACCTTACGGAAACAGCATAAATCTTTTCTATTCACGAAAGTACTCCTTCTATAATGAAAGTATTTATGAAAGTGGATCTAAATCGGGATATTGTTTTTTATGGGGCGAATGTGATGGAAGAAGAGGATGTAATGAAATTTGTTCAATTAATTTTGTGTTAAAATTATAATTGAGCTATTCTGAACTATTATTAATCGATCTACATTTATCTATATAATTGCCATATATCAAACTTACCTAAACTTTTTTGATACACGTCATTTAACTAATACATAAATGTAGTACAAATTCAAATAATAAAGCATTTCTACCACTTCGGCGTTAAAGCATTCCACAAACAAAATTATCGTAAGTGACTCAATTTTCTCTGAATGTGCAAGAACAAGTAAGTACATTTTATCGTAAGTGCCATAAATAGTTTAAAATGCATGAATTGTTGTGTTTTTTGATACAGTTATATGAGTAGGTAGAAATCTTAAATTTTTGCATTAAAACATTTGCATTTTTAATAAAGTGGTTTGAAATAAATAATAAAAACCGTCTCCTGTAAAATTTGCATTTTTTCACTTACGATAGGTTAGCGCTTATGGCTCGACATGTTTCGTAAAGTTTTCAACAACGAATATCATTTAGGATTTCACTTGCCTAAAAAGGATAAATGCAATTTTTGTGAAAAGTTAAAGAATATGGATTTGCAGAAACGAGCAACTTTGGAACAATCGGATGCTTATAGACTCCATGTAAGCGATAAAAATAAAGCAAAGGAACTTTTTCTGATTGACCAAGCAAAAAGTAAAGCAGATAATTCTACCACTTTGTGCGCCAGTTTCGACTTACAAAAGGTTTTAAATACACCTTACGGAAACAGCATAAATCTTTTCTATTCACGAAAGTACTCCTTCTATAATGAAAGTATTTATGAAAGTGGATCTAAATCGGGATATTGTTTTTTATGGGGCGAATGTGATGGAAGAAGAGGATGTAATGAAATTTGTTCAATTATGTTCAGGTATTTAACAATGGTAGATGCAAAAAAGCAATATACAACTGTTAGTCTGTATTGCGACAGTTGCGCAGGACAAAACCGAAATCGGGCGATGCTTTCAATGATTATTCAATTTCTGAAATCGTCCGTATTTATTGAAGAAGTTAATGTAACATTTTTGCTACCCGGCCACACTATGATGCCAGTGGATTCTATTCATGCCACAATAGAATCATTCATAAAAAGGCGAACAATCTGGGCGCCTTCGGAATGGCCAACAATCATTTCAAACTCTAGGACGAAACCCAAAGCCTATGAAACCATTGTGCTTATCTATTCGGATTTTGTGGACTGGAAGTCATATTCCAAATCATTAATTTCACCAAAAATCAAAATAAAATTCAATCGTTTAAGAATGATGCATTTTAACAAAGTGAGCACTACTACAAAATTGATATATGGGTACTTCGACGATAGTGAATACGACGAAATAGACTTTGACTTACTAGCTCGTTCAAAAAAGGACACAAATATAGTTGAAATAGGTCCGCTTCAACTCTACACCGAACAATTTAACATATCCGTGCCTAAGTATGCAGACCTCAAAGACTTGTGTGAACGAGAAATAATTCCATACAGATATCACAGAGAGTATATTAATATGAAAAGAAATGCTATTATTCCAGACGCTTCAGCGGAAAGGGATTTAGAAGATGAGACAATGGCTTAAGGACCACAATAATGTTGGATTATAACCACTTGGAATCAAATAACCACTTGGAATCGTTGGAATATAACGAACTTTTAATTTTGTGTTAAAATTATAATTGAGCTATTCTGAACTATTATTAATCGATCTACATTTATCTATATAATTGCCATATATCAAACTTACCTAAACTTTTTTGATACACGTCATTTAACTAATACATAAATGTAGTACAAATTCAAATAATAAAGCATTTCTACCACTTCGGCGTTAAAGCATTCCACAAACAAAATTATCGTAAGTGACTCAATTTTCTCTGAATGTGCAAGAACAAGTAAGTACATTTTATCGTAAGTGCCATAAATAGTTTAAAATGCATGAATTGTTGTGTTTTTTGATACAGTTATATGAGTAGGTAGAAATCTAAAATTTTTGCATTAAAACATTTGCATTTTTAATAAAGTGGTTTGAAATAAATAATAAAAACCGTCTCCTGTAAAATTTGCATTTTTTCACTTACGATAGGTTAGCGCTTATGGCTCGACATGTTTCGTAAAGTTTTCAACAACGAATATCATTTAGGATTTCACTTGCCTAAAAAGGATAAATGCAATTTTTGTGAAAAGTTAAAGAATATGGATTTGCAGAAACGAGCAACTTTGGAACAATCGGATGCTTATAGACTCCATGTAAGCGATAAAAATAAAGCAAAGGAACTTTTTCTGATTGACCAAGCAAAAAGTAAAGCAGATAATTCTACCACTTTGTGCGCCAGTTTCGACTTACAAAAGGTTTTAAATACACCTTACGGAAACAGCATAAATCTTTTCTATTCACGAAAGTACTCCTTCTATAATGAAAGTATTTATGAAAGTGGATCTAAATCGGGATATTGTTTTTTATGGGGCGAATGTGATGGAAGAAGAGGATGTAATGAAATTTGTTCAATTAATTTTGTGTTAAAATTATAATTGAGCTATTCTGAACTATTATTAATCGATCTACATTTATCTATATAATTGCCATATATCAAACTTACCTAAACTTTTTTGATACACGTCATTTAACTAATACATAAATGTAGTACAAATTCAAATAATAAAGCATTTCTACCACTTCGGCGTTAAAGCATTCCACAAACAAAATTATCGTAAGTGACTCAATTTTCTCTGAATGTGCAAGAACAAGTAAGTACATTTTATCGTAAGTGCCATAAATAGTTTAAAATGCATGAATTGTTGTGTTTTTTGATACAGTTATATGAGTAGGTAGAAATCTTAAATTTTTGCATTAAAACATTTGCATTTTTAATAAAGTGGTTTGAAATAAATAATAAAAACCGTCTCCTGTAAAATTTGCATTTTTTCACTTACGATAGGTTAGCGCTTATGGCTCGACATGTTTCGTAAAGTTTTCAACAACGAATATCATTTAGGATTTCACTTGCCTAAAAAGGATAAATGCAATTTTTGTGAAAAGTTAAAGAATATGGATTTGCAGAAACGAGCAACTTTGGAACAATCGGATGCTTATAGACTCCATGTAAGCGATAAAAATAAAGCAAAGGAACTTTTTCTGATTGACCAAGCAAAAAGTAAAGCAGATAATTCTACCACTTTGTGCGCCAGTTTCGACTTACAAAAGGTTTTAAATACACCTTACGGAAACAGCATAAATCTTTTCTATTCACGAAAGTACTCCTTCTATAATGAAAGTATTTATGAAAGTGGATCTAAATCGGGATATTGTTTTTTATGGGGCGAATGTGATGGAAGAAGAGGATGTAATGAAATTTGTTCAATTATGTTCAGGTATTTAACAATGGTAGATGCAAAAAAGCAATATACAACTGTTAGTCTGTATTGCGACAGTTGCGCAGGACAAAACCGAAATCGGGCGATGCTTTCAATGATTATTCAATTTCTGAAATCGTCCGTATTTATTGAAGAAGTTAATGTAACATTTTTGCTACCCGGCCACACTATGATGCCAGTGGATTCTATTCATGCCACAATAGAATCATTCATAAAAAGGCGAACAATCTGGGCGCCTTCGGAATGGCCAACAATCATTTCAAACTCTAGGACGAAACCCAAAGCCTATGAAACCATTGTGCTTAACTATTCGGATTTTGTGGACTGGAAGTCATATTCCAAATCATTAATTTCACCAAAAATCAAAATAAAATTCAATCGTTTAAGAATGATGCATTTTAACAAAGTGAGCACTACTACAAAATTGATATATGGGTACTTCGACGATAGTGAATACGACGAAATAGACTTTGACTTACTAGCTCGTTCAAAAAAGGACACAAATATAGTTGAAATAGGTCCGCTTCAACTCTACACCGAACAATTTAACATATCCGTGCCTAAGTATGCAGACCTCAAAGACTTGTGTGAACGAGAAATAATTCCATACAGATATCACAGAGAGTATATTAATATGAAAAGAAATGCTATTATTCCAGACGCTTCAGCGGAAAGGGATTTAGAAGATGAGACAATGGCTTAAGGACCACAATAATGTTGGATTATAACCACTTGGAATCAAATAACCACTTGGAATCGTTGGAATATAACGAACTTTTAATTTTGTGTTAAAATTATAATTGAGCTATTCTGAACTATTATTAATCGATCTACATTTATCTATATAATTGCCATATATCAAACTTACCTAAACTTTTTTGATACACGTCATTTAACTAATACATAAATGTAGTACAAATTCAAATAATAAAGCATTTGTACCACTTCGGCGTTAAAGCATTCCACAAACAAAATTATCGTAAGTGACTCAATTTTCTCTGAATCTGCAAGAACAAGTAAGTACATTTTATCGTAAGTGCCATAAATAGTTTAAAATGCATGAATTGTTGTGTTTTTTGATACAGTTATATGAGTAGGTAGAAATCTTAAATTTTTGCATTAAAACATTTGCATTTTTAATAAAGTGGTTTGAAATAAATAATAAAAACCGTCTCCTGTAAAATTTGCATTTTTTCACTTACGATAGGTTAGCGCTTATGGCTCGATATGTATGTCACAGATAATTGTTCACAGTAAAAATAATTTTTAATTAGTATAAATTATTTTTACTGTGAACAATTATCTGTGACATACATATGTACATATAAATTATAGTAACTATGTATAGTGAATTTTTTTGAACACACGTGAAGGCGAAAGTATATAATTAGCCGAATTTTCGATAATCCGAATTATGGTCTGCAATCAATAATTCGGATTAATGAGTTCTTACTATACTACATACACAACACAAAGGAAGACAGTTAAACGTATTAGAGAACATGGAAATATACAAACAAAAGACATTCGACGAAGATAATCAATAAATACATGGACCAGCTTTTACTACTGTAAGATATACATTTCCACGACTCAGTGCTAGCAAAGTTAAAGAAGGTATTGTATACAAATAACTTAAATGATTTAAAAAAAATGACTTTACAATATTTTTTTCTAATTTTCGGGTATGTTTGTTTAATGGTCCAGACATTAGAAGATTGGTAAAAAAGAATGATTTTTATAACTCTTTGGATCAAAATCAATTAACAGCATGGAATGCAATTTAAGACGTAATTGAAAATATTCGTGGTAAAAACAAGAAGCAGTAATGTACAAGGAGTTTAACGTCTCTTGAAAGCCTTTCAAGAAATTGGTGTGAATATGTCATTAAAAATTAATTTTCTCCATCACTATATGGATTGGGTTGAAAACCAACTTTCCATCAAATCTGATGAGCAAGGTGGGAACTAGGTACAGAGGAAAGAAACTAGATTTTATTTTAGGTGGTTTATGCTATTGGTTAAAGAGAACAACCGATGAAGAGGATTCTGACGAAGAACCAGAAACATACAAAGATCCACAGCCTACTACTTCTGGAGCTTTTGCTACTTCAAACATGCAAATAGACAGTGAAGCATGAAACACATAGACGACGACAGTGTACACGAACACACGACTACATATGCCGCTGACTGCAAATGTAGACGCGTGTCAGCTACTGAATTATTTTCAAGGCGGCAACTGCAAAGTAAACAGCTGATCTGTAATTTTGACGTTTGTGTTATTTGTGTTAAAAGAAAAGAAAATGTCTGGAGAGTATTTAATAAATATTATCACAAATATAACAAAAATTGTGAAAACAGTGTATGAAGTGCGGAATAAATTGCAGACGAGGAATAATCGAAGATGGTGGGTTCGTCCGGTGAATCTAACTCGGGATCAGGAGGGATTCTACCGAACGTGCATCCAGCAGCAAAAAAAAGAAGGACGAGGAACACTTTTTTAAAGCATTTCGTATGTCCGTAGCAAATTTCAATTTATTGCTGACTCTGCTAAAAAACAAAATGGAACGATTTTCCAACAGACAAGCCATAGATGCCGAAATGCGGTTGGCAGTAACAATAACGTAAGTAAACTTGCTAATTATTTATATTTTTGTGTTTTAATAAGTTTGTAATTTCAGTTACTTGGCGCAAGGATGCAATATAAATGTTCTTGCTTGGGCTTACAAGCTAGGAATTTCCACTGTAAGGAAAATAATTTATGAAACATGCGAAGCAATTTGGGATGAGCTACATGATGTTTATTTGCCACCTCCAAACGTTACCGAGTTCTATAAAATAGCTGAAAAGTTCTATGTGAAGACTGGAATGCCAAATTGTTTAGGAGCCATTGATGGCAAACATATTCGCATAGTTTGCCCCAGAAATAGCGGCTCTTTATACTACAACTATAAAAAAAACCTTTAGCATAGTATTAATGGGAGTTTGTGATGCTAACTACGTAGACGTTGGGGCTTTAGGCAGCCAGAGTGATGGTGGTGTACTTTTTCGTAGTGCTTTTGGAAAACAATTGTTAAATAAAACTTTGGAAGTTCCTGGCTGTGCTGATTTACCAGGTACTTGCATCAATTTCCCACATTATTTTGTAGGAGATAGCGCATTCCCATTAAAGGATAATTTGATGCGACCGTATCCCGGACATCATTTAACGCCAGATAAGGATAAATTTAATACTTTACTTTCCAAAGCTAGAGTGCATATAGAAAATGCTTTTGGAATTTTAGCTAGTAGATGGAGAGTATTGCACACAACAATACCTATGATGCCAAAAAATGCAGACAAAATTGTCTTAGCCACTGTAGTTCTACATAACTTTTTGATGTTACAAAAAGACAGGAACTATTTCAGTCTTGAGCTTGTTGACCATACAGTTGGCAACCAAGAAATTCAAGGTCAATGGAGGGAACAAATAAATCCTCTGGCGTCAAATCGCATGAGAGCAGCAAATCGTTGCTCTGGAACTGCCTTCCAACTGCGGGATATATTAAAAGATTTTATTCAAAATAATTCTATCTAATCCACGTGTATAAATAAGATTTTCTTGATTTGGAAATCTCCTACAAAATAAAATGGGAAATTGATGCAAGTTCCCGGTAAATCAGCATAGCAAGTTAAATTTATTTCATTAAATAATTCTTTTTTATTGTTTGTAACAACTATGTATATACAAAAAAATATTGTCCTACAATAATGAATTATAATATTAATCAAAAATTTTATGTATGTTGATCTTTGGAAATTAAAAGATGAGATCACAATCACATTACTGCTGCTGCGAGAAATGATGGTCTATTTCCGCAAAAACAGAAGCAGCCAACTTTGCTTCCAGTCTGTTCAACACACTTGGTGGCATGTTGGCTGCCTTCACTTTGGCTGCCAAACCCGCAAAAAAAAGATCGGTGGCGTCTTCTTTTTTTTGGTGTGTTTGCAACAGCCCCACACGTGTCGGCAATGCTTGACGCTGCAAAATCCAGAAACTGTTGAAAGTTTTGACTATCAGATTTCTAAAAACATACATTTTGAAATAATTATAATATTTTTCAGCAAATCTCATATTTGTATACTACATACTTTTGTTTCGCATGCTGCTTGAGCAAAGCAAAGATGGAGGCTTGTCCTTGCTTGAATCATCAAGCACGTCCACAATGTATTCATCCGACGAGGAGCAGCTGATATTTCCAATAGTGCTGAAAAGTAAAACACAAAATTAATTACACACTTCTATTTCACTGACAAGACACTACTTACTGCCTGGAACTTGTCACATTGTCCAAAAATGACATGGCCTCAAAATATTTCCAACACTTTCTGGGTTTTTTGGCGGCACTGCCAGAAGCAATTTGCTCCGCCCTCTTACACCGCTTATAAGAGTCACGAAGACCCTTCCATCGCTTCTTGCATTCTTCTTCTCTAAATGTAATTGTAATTGAAATTGGGGAAAAATTATATTATACTCTTACTTGCCACCCATTTTCATAGCAGCAGCTACTTCTCTCCACTCGTACTCCTTTTTCTTTATGTTTTTATAACCCGCTTGGGCCAGGTCATAAAGAATTTCGCGGCTTCGCACTTCCTCAATAAGCTGCTCGTCAATGTCCATTTTAAACTATTAAATTTGAAATGCAAAACAATAACAAACAAAGTTTATTAAAAAAATTTAACAAATACTTACCTACTTCAATAAACAAACAAAAAGAAAAAATTTACCAAAACCAAACAACGAATTGTGAAAATTTTTCAGCAATAAACATCTGATTATAATCTCAGTGGCGCCACTTCAGGCATTGACAGCTCTAACCTATTGATTGTCGCCCACAAAAATAGAAAATAGTTTAATTCAACTACAGCTACATAAGTAGCATAGACAACAACCAGCAGTCGTGTCGCCTTGCCGTCGTTAAAATATTCACTTCCATATAAACACATGTATTTTATTTTTGACAAGTTGTGGTCGGTAGCCTGTCGTCGTCTATGTATTTCATGCTTGATAGTGATGATTAAGCGGATCCAAATAAAATATAATACATTTAAATAAAAAAGTTGTCTTTGTAATAAAAAAAAATATATCTAATAAAAACACATTTTTGTCCATAAAAAATGCATTTTTGTAATAGTAACGTACTGAGAATAATAAAATGAACTTCTTAGCCCAAGAAAGTTTTTTCTATAAAAAACTACAAGAAAAATCACCATTTGTATCACAGCGCCATCTAACGTAGGTTTAAGGTAAAATAAATATCATAAATAAATTCCTTGAACCGTAAAACAGATATTAAGATAACAGATACCACAACTTTCCAGGATAATAAAAATAAATAAGCTTTATTATATTAAATTTTAATGATCTTTTCTTGTTAGATAGCGTTCCAAAATCACCAACTTTAAATGCGTGTAAAAAAAAGCTCGCACTGAATTAAAAAACCATTGAAGGTTTTGTTATGGATAATGTCACTTTCATTAGTAATTGGTTTCACATTTCGGTTATTGCGCTGTGTGCTTTAGTGTTGCTGGTTAAAAGTTTTCCCTAGATCTAGTGGGTTTTTAGGTCTAGGGGGTTTCTGGGGGAAGAATTTGTTTGGGGTTTTTTGGGGGGGGGGGGGTTGACCACAAGGCCTTTTGTAAATATTGTACATGCATTCTTGTATCACACAGAAATAGCTGACTGCTTATAAAAACACAAATAAACATATATATTCTTTTACCACTATTTTTTTTAAATCATTTAAGTTATTTGTATACAATACCTTCTTTAACTTTGCTAGCACTGAGTCGTGGAAATGTATATCTTACAGTAGTAAAAGCTGGTCCATGTATTTATTGATTATCTTCGTCGAATGTCTTTTGTTTGTATATTTCCATGTTCTCTAATACGTTTAACTGTCTTCCTTTGTGTTGTGTATGTAGTATAGTAAGAACTCATTAATCCGAATTATTGATTGCAGGCCATAATTCGGATTATCGAAAATTCGGCTTATTATATACTTTCGCCTTCACGTGTGTTCAAAAAAATTCACTATACATAGTTACTATAATTTATATGTACATATGTATGTCATAGATAATTGTTCACAGTAAAAATAATTTTTAATTAGTATAAATTATACATTTAAAACTGACATTTCCTATTTTTAAAAACCAAAAAAATGTTTTTTAAAGGCATAAAATTTTTAGAAACAAAAATCTTATTATAACGAACCTTTACAAAAAATAAAAACAATAACCTGAAGTTTATTGAGAATTTATAAGAGATTTTTAGAAAATACAGAATTATCGATGATGCTTTCTTCTTAAAAAATCTGTCTTCTTTTAACTGAACGCGTTATGCTGATTCGACAAAATTAGACTGCGCTCGAACTATGACACACTTTAAAAATAATGTTTATTTATAACTTAGCATATCTGTCGGCAATTCGGATTACAAAATACAACCAATTCGAATTATAGAGTAAGTAGTACAGGGAAAACTTAGTTCGGATTACTGGACAATTCGGATTGGCGAAGGGCGGAAAACCGAGGTCTTACTGTATTACGGCAATACACCGCCCTTTCTATGAAAATCTACATAAATAGGATCGTTTGTATGTCAGCGCCATCTAGCGTGAGTTTTAGGTAAACATAAATATCAAATATGAATTCCTCGACCATAAAAAAGTACCACAACTTTCCAGGATATAAATAAAGTAATATTTTATCAAATTTTCGATCTTTTCTTGTTAGACAGCGTTACAACTTAAATGCGTGTAACAAAAAATATCGCGCTGAACTAAAGAAAACCCTTGAAGGGTTTGTTATGGATAATGTCAACTTTCATTTGTAATTGGTCTCATCCCATTAGCATTCGAAAAGTTCCATTTTGTATCGCTGTGGTATTAAAGAAAAGCGTAAACGTTTATACTTTTGTAGGCAAATACTGGTTATTTGCGAAAAAGCTCAGTGCTGCCCTCTGGTGCATATGTATAACTAAATATATCCTCATTGCTTTCGAAAAGTATAAATAAAGGATATAGTATAATACACATAGCCAATAGATGTCACTTTCATATAACTTTGATTCGCGAGGCTCACATCTTCTTGTTATAGCTTTTGCGTTATCTAGGATCTGTCGAATGGGTAAAAAGCTAAAGGTCTAAATAAAGTGCTTCAGAAGAAAAATTTGTAACAGTTTTTAAATGTATGTTAATGCTTCGATAAACTAGTAAGAAATGTATACATAATATGTAGTTTTGTTTTCGTTGTATAACAAAATCCCATTCGATCTCCTACACATAACTTATAGAGAACGTATTTTGGAAAAAAAATAGTTGATCGATTTACTTTCAACCAAAAATTTAAAAACATATTTGTGGAAGAAAAAAATTAAACCTTGTTGTAATTTAAACTAGTACTACAAGCTACTTCCAATGACTTCAACAATATATCAAACATAAAATCCCGTCAAATAGTCGCGAATTATTTTTTAATTGACTAAAGAAGTCGCCTTAAAATCAACGACACGTTGGAAAAAAAGTAATTTAGCTTTTTTATTGACAAAAATCATGATTGGCCTAATAGCTTAAAAAGAAAACAAAAAATCCAAATGATAATACGTGGCCAAGAAACTACAAACCAAAACAAAACTTCGGAGTGCCTGCAGAAAACAAATAATTTTTTTTATTAAATTTAGAAATCAAACAAATCACACAATAAAGGACAACTTAAGCACATTTCATTATGATATGACAGCGCTGTTTTCAGATCCATAAAAGATTATTATACCGAAAAGTAAAAACATGCAATGTCACCAAATCACACAGAACATACGACCACCAAGGTAAAACAACTCTTCCAGTGTTCAATAATAAAACAACTATTTTAAAAAATAAAAGACAATTTCAAAAAACTAAATCTATTTCACAAACAAACACAAATATAAATCAATACACGGAAATAAATGCTGTTCAAATACATGGATTTAAATATAACGAAAATTGGTTTGAAAACAAAATTTACGAATTTTCCGCCATCTTGGTGAAAACTTCGCGATATCATCGACAGAAATTAATTATCGCAAACAACCACAATAGCGGAGTTCGACCAATATATTCAGCAGACGGAAGATGACGACAAAGAAATACAAAAAACAAAAGTAGCCTACAAATTCGCAAATTTCAAAAGAACGAAAAACACGCTTAAAATTTTACAGAAAAATGAAATATTCTTCAAACACCGTAACGATATTGTCATGCCTATAAGGGCAACACAACGGTTGCAATTTATAAAAATTAAATCACGAAAAACTCCTGAAAAAAAGACATACAAGTTAATAAAAAATGATTCGACACAGAAGATACAGAAAAGATAATTGTACAACTTTGATAACAAGATAATTGTACAACTTTTTAACTCTAACATTATCAATGCCTGACAAAAGAAAAAGTGATTCTGCTCCGCAGCAATAGCTTCTAGTTTTTATCCTCTTCCCATTGTCCAAATACATTAAAGTTTTTAAAGAATTATCGTAATATGACAATCTTTGGCACTTATGTGTGAGGCAAAATATCGGCCAAATGCTCGCCACGTCTTCGGCGGCATACCTTTATCCGTTAGTCCACATTTTCAATTGCTCTGCGACAGAATGGAGTTTCAATGCTGGTAATGTGGCGACGTACACTTTATCTTTAAAATATCCCTATTCTAAAGAATTCCAACGTGAGATAACACGGTCATTGAACTTCACGCGCAAAATAGCAATTGTTTCGTTGGCTGTGTGGCAAGTGACACCATCCTGTTGGATCCATATACCATCCAGGCCCATATCCTCAATTTCTGACCACAAGAAGTCCGTTACGATCTCGTGATAGGGAACAACATCAACGGTAACTGCTGGGCCGACTTCATTGTCGAAGAAGTTCAGCCTGATAACGCCGCCAGACAATAAACCGCACCAAACACACACTTTTTGTGGATGCATAGGCTTTTCAACAATCACTCGTGGTTTCTCGTTTGCTCAAATGCGGCGACTCTATTTGTCGAATATATATGACAAGAACATTTACAACCAATTTGTTGCCATGCAAATTGATTGGGTAATTCGCGTTCACCCACCATAGCTGATATTGTTCTGTACGACATTCTCGACAAAGCTTTCACCGACCTAAAGAAGAACGACATAAGTATTAAATACCTTGCGAAATATTAAGATGATATCTTATCAATAATTGGATGTTTTGATGGTTTTCTGAATTTTTTTAACATCGTCTCCGTTAATTATAATTAACGGAGACGATGTTAAAAAATTCAGAAAACCATCAAAACATCCAACTCACGGTTGTAGTCGAAAAAACGTGATCTTGATACTACTGCACTACATCGCAAACACAAAAAAATCAATTTCGATTGGAAGAAACTTTCTCTGGGCGAATACATAATAACCACTCGACACGGCCTAAATCGCAGATTACACAGTGTGACAGAGAAAAAAATCCTGGGAAATGATATTATTTTTCTTGTAGATCTAGCTGAGTACAACAAGATACCGGTTTTGAAATTTCCCAAACACCTTCAAAATCTAGAGTTGGGGTAAAAAAACGGTTTTCGGATCTTACGCACTTATGTATATGCCAGTTACTTGGTTGAATATCAACCGATTTTAAGTTTATCTGCTGATTTCGAAAGAAGAAGCTGAATCACACTAAAAAAAGCTGTGTATTTTTCCTGTAAACTCATTTTTTTTAAATTTTTTAACTTTGGATGCGTTTTTACACAGAATTTTTTAAACGGAAGCGAACAATTTTTGAACTGAATACTAAAGAGAGTGTTCTTACGAATACAATTCGGTTTTTTTATTGAATATCTCAGTAACCCGTTTGTCATACGAGTATTGTTTTAGTTTTTGTTCATTTGTTTTGTTTGATTTATAACTTCTTGTTCGCTTTGAAACTATTAATAAAAAAGTAAGCAATTTGATAATAATCGAGTGTAATTAATATGTGATAAACGGAATAACTTTTATTATATTTGTAGCCTATTTACGGATATCCGTCATAGGCGTGATTTAAAAAAAATATTGCTGTGGTGGAAGTATACAACAAAGTCTGCAATCGTTCTTACAAATTCAGAATTTGTTGGTGAAAATTGCTGTGCAATATTAAAAATATACAGAGTTCAACCTTCAATTTCTTTGCCCTTTTGTACGCCTATGACTTGGAAACGTCAGATCTGGCATAAACCAGATGATTGCTACTTTTGTGAAACAAATATTTCAGTGCACATATTTCAGTACAAACCAAAACAAAACTTCGGAGTGCCTGCAGAAAACATCTAATTTTTTATTAAATTTAGAATTCATCTTTTAAACAAATCACACAATAAAGGACTACTTAAGCACATTTCATTATGATATGACAGCACTGTTTACAGACCCATAAAAGGTTATTATACCGAAAAGTAAAAACATGCAATGACACCAAATCACACAAAACATACGACCACCAAGGTAAAACAACTCTTTCAGTATACGACAATAAAACAATTTTAAAAAATAAAAGAAAAAAAATTTTCACAAAAAATAAAGCTATTTCACAAACAAACACAAATATAAACCAAACACTGATGTAAATGCTGTTCATACAACATGGATTCAAATATGTATAACCAAAATTGGTTTGAAAACAAAATTTACGAATTTTCCGCCATCTTGGTGAGAAGTTCGCGATATGATCGACAGAAATTAATTATCGCAAATAATCACAATAGCGAACAATGTATTTAGCAGGCGGAAGATGACGACAAAGAATTAAAAGAAAACAAAAGTAGCCTAGAAAATCGCAAATTTCAAAAGAAAGAAACACGCTCAAAATTTGAAATATTATTAAAACACCGTAACGATGCCTATAAGGGCACACAACGGTTGCAATTTATAAACATTAAACCACGACAAAATCCTGAAAAAAGTCATACATGTTAATAAAATATGATCCGACACAGAAGTTACAGAGAACTAACAACAAGATAATTGTAGAACTATTTAACTCGAACATTATCAATGCCTGGCAAAAGAAAAAGTTATTCTGCTACCGAATGTCTCATAGTTTAACTCCCCTGTTTACCAATTGTCCAAATACATTAACGTTTTTAAAGAATTATCTTAATATGACAATCTTTGTCAATTATGTGTGAAACAAAATATCGGCCAAATGCTCGCCACATCTTCGGTGGCATACCTTTATCCGTTAATCCACATTTTCAATTGCTCTGCGACGTAATGGAGTTTCAATGTTGGTAATGTGGCGACGTACACTTTTTCTTTTAAATATCCCTATCCTAAAGAAGTCAAACGCTGTCATATACATTATCTTGGCTGCCAATTAACATCGCCAAAACGTGAGATGACATGGTCATTGAATTTCTCGCGCAAAAGAGCAATTGTTTGGTTGGCTGTGTAGCAAGTGACACCATCCTGTTGGATCCATATACCATCCAGGCTCATATCCTCAATTTTTGACCACAAGAAGTCCGTTGCGATCTCGTGATAGCGAACACCATCAACGGTAACTGCTGGGCTGACTTCATTGTGGAAGAAGTACAGCCTTTTAACGCCGCCAGACCATAAACCGCACCAAACAGACATTTTTTGTGGATGCATAGGCTTTTCAACAATCACTCGTGGTTTCTCCTTTGCTCAAATGCGGCGACTCTATTTGTCGAATATATATGACAAGAAAATTTACAACCAATTTGTTGCCATGTAAATTGATTGGGCAATTCGCGTTCACCCACCTAGCTGATATTGTTCTGTACGACATTCTCGACAAAGCTTTCACCGACCTAAAGAAGAACGACATAATTATCAAATACCTTGCGAAATATTAAGATGATATCTTATCAATAATTAATGGAGACGATGTAAAAAATTCAGAAAACCATCAAAACATCCAACTCACGGTTGTAGTCGAAAAAACGTTATCTTGATAGTGCACTACATCGCAAACACAAGAAAATCAATTTCGATTGGAAGAAACTTTCTCTGGGCGAATACATATAACCACTCGACACGGCCTAAATCGCAGATTACACAGTGTGACAGAGAAAAAATTCCTGGGAAATGATATTATTTTTCTTGTAGATCTTGCTAAGTACAACAAGATACCGGTTTTGAAATTTCCCAAACACCTTCAAAATCTAGAGTTGGGGTAAAAAAAACGGTTTTTCGGATCTTACGCACTTATATGCCAGTTACTTGGTTGAATATCAACCGATTTTAAGTTTATCGGCTGATTTCGAAAGAAGAAGCTGAATCACACTGAAAAAAAGCTGTGGATTTTTCCTGTAAACTCATTTTTTTAAATTTTTTAACTTTGGATGCGTTTTTACACAGATTTTTTTAAACGGAAGCGAACAATATTGAACTGAATACTAAAGAGTGTGTTCTTACGAATACAATTCGTTTTTTTTATTGAATATCTCAGTAACCCGTTTGTCATACGAGTATTGTTTTAGTTTTTGTTCATTTGTTTTGTTTGATTTATAACTTCTTGTTCGCTTTGAAACTGTATTAATAAAAAAGTAAGCAATTTGATAATAATCGAGTGTAATTAATATGTGATAAACGGAATAACTTTTATTATATTTGTAGCCTATTTACGGATATCCGTCATAGGCGTGATTTAAAAAAAATATTGCTGTGGTGGAAGTATACAACAAAGTCTGCAATCGTTCTTACAAATTCAGAATTTGTTTGTGAAAATTGCTGTGCAACATTAAAAATATACAGAGTTCAACCTTCAATTTCTTTGCCCTTTTGTACGCCTATGACTTGGCATCGTCAGCTCTGGCATAAACCAGATGATTGCTACTTTTGTGAAACAAATATTTCAGTGCACACTTTTTAAACCCGCAAAAATGTAAAGTACGAAAATGTTGTAAGTGTTACAAAGCCGATATCTGGTAATGATAAAGTTCCGACAACGAGCATATGTGGTTTTGAAGCTGAAAAATATTTGGTGGAAGAGAGTACCTTCCATCGACAGCGACATTTTGTTTCAAATGCAGATTTCTGCAATCTCGCTAGCGCTTTAAGTTTGTCAAAACGACAGGCTGGGTCGCGATAAAGGCAGTGGAATTTGGTGGAAGAAGACTTTCGTGTAACTTTCTGTAGAAGAAGTGACAGGAGATTGTTATTTAAAGACAATTTTATTTGGTATGCAAGGTGGTTACACAAAATATCCATGTTATCTTTGTGAATGGAATAGTCGTGCACCACATCGCTACGATCGCAAGGTATGACCACCGCGTGACATATCTAACAGGCAGGAAAAACGTTTTAAACGCCCCATTAGTTACAGCTGATAAGGTTGTTCTGCCACCAATGCATCTAAAGTTAGGATACATGAAACAATTTGTAAAAAAACTTGATGTAAACGGTGAAGCTTTTTGCTATCTTTAAGCGGTGTTCCCATAATTAAGCGAATCCAAAATTAAAGAAGGTATCAATTTCTTCATAGATCTTATATTTGTTATCGCAATTACCAGTTCTGATGAATTTCAGGTATATTCATTGGACCTCAAATTCGTCAAGTTATGAGAGATGAGATCAACAAGCTCAGTTCCGTTGAAAAACGCGCATGGAAGAGTTTTGTTGCACTATGTGATAACTTTTTTGGTAATCACAGAAGCGACAATTATGTTGCGATTGTTGACAAATTTTTGAGTGCGTATGGTGAAATGGGCTGTAACATGTCAATTAAAATTCATTTCCTCCATTCACATCTAGAGTTCTTCCCAGAAAACCTGGGCCATCTCAGTGAAGAACAAGGCGAACACTTTCATCAAGAAATAATTACAATAGAATAATGTTTTGAAGGAAAAGATAAAATAAAAATTATTTCCGAATATTGCTGGTCACTTAAACTGGATACTGATGACGTTCAATTAAATAGAAAACCGTCAAACATACATTTCTAAGTAGTATTGCCAATAATTGTAATTTTTAAAAAAATGTTGCTTTACTAAAACTTAAATAACTCAATCAGTTTCTAACGGTTTTTAAAAATGACACCGTAAGAACACTCTCATTATTCAGTTTCTTTTAAAAAATTCTGTGTAAAAACTCATCCAAAGTTAAAAATTACAAAAAATTTTAAAAGAAATAAGTTTACAGGACAAATACACAGATTTTTTTCAGTATGATTTTAAAAGTGTAAACACCACTCGAAAGGCCACAGTTTCTTCTTTCCAAATCACTTAAAATCGGTTGATATGTAGTACAGGAAAAACGTAGTTCGGATTACTAGTTATTCGGATTAGCGAAGTAGGTCTTACTGTATTACTGCAATGCACCGTTCTTTGTATGAAAATCTACACGAAATAGCATCGTTTGTATGTCAGCGCCATTTAGCATGAGTTTTAGGTAAACATAAATATCAAAAATGAATTACTCGACCACGAAAAAAATACCACAACTTTCCACGACATAAAAAAGTACTATTTTATCAAATTTTCAATGATCTTTTCTTCAATCTCGCGTTGAACTAAAGAAAACCCTTGAAGGGTTTGTTATGGATAATGTCAACTTTCATTTGCAATTGGTCTTATCCCATTAGCATTCGAATAGTTCGATTTTGTATGACTGTGGTATTAATGAAAAGCGTAAACGTTGATATATTTGTAGGCAAATACTGGTTATTCGTAGCTCAGTGCTGCCCTCTGGTGCATATGTATAACTAAATATATCGTCATTGCTTTCGAAAACAAGGAGGAGTATAATAAACATAGCCAATAGATGTCACTTTCATATTATTTTGATTCTCGAGGCTCACATCTTCTCGTTATAGCTTTTGCGATATCTTGTCAAATGGGTTAAAAGCTAAAGTTCTCAATAAAGTGCTTCAGAAGAAAAATTTGTAACAGTTTGTAAATGTAAATATGTTAATGCTTCGATAAACTAGCAAGAAATGTGTAATATGTAGATTTGTTTTCGTTGTATCAATCTTTAAGGACAAAATCCCATTCGATCTCCAACACATAACTTATAGAGAATGATTTACAACGTATTTTGGAAAAAAATAGCTGATCGATTTACTTTCAACCAAAAATTTAAAAACATAATATATGTGGAAGAAACAAATTAAACCTTGTTGTAATTTAAACTAGTACTAAGTTACTTCCAATGACTTTTCAACAATATATCAAACATAAAATCCCGTCAAATACTCGCGAATAATTTTTTAATTGACTAAAGAAGTCGCCTTAAAATCAACGACACGTTGGAAAAAAAAGTAATTTAGCTTTTTTATTGACAAAAATCATGATTGGCCTAATAGCTTAAAAAGAAAACAAAAAATCCAAATGATAATACGTGGCCAAGAAACTACAAACCAAAACAAAACTTCGGAGTGCCTGCAGAAAACATCTAATTTTTTATTAAATTTAGAATTCATCTTTTAAACAAATCACACAATAAAGGACTACTTAAGCACATTTCATTATGATATGACAGCACTGTTTTCAGACCCATAAAAGGTTATTATACCGAAAAGTAAAATCATGCAATGACACCAAATCACACAAAACATACGACCACCAAGGTAAAACAACTCTTTCAGTATACGACAGTAAAACAACAATTTTAAAAAATAAAAGAAAAAAATTTTTCCCAAAAAATAACTTTGAAATATGTTTTTCTGTCTTAAGTTTCTTTACAATTATCTTAAGAAAACAATAAACAACAAATTTATCATCTGACGTTAATTACTCGTTATTGCAAATGATCTTGCACCAATGGGCAACCTGACAACACAAGTAAAAATGGTTACTTGGGTGTAACTCAAATGAGCAATGCACTGTTGCATATATTCCTCATGCAAACTTCTCTGAATTCGTCACAGAAGACTGTTTTTAAAAAGTCGAAAAAGTTAGATGGGAAAAGACAATTCATATGATTGAATCGAAATCAAATTCACCGTTTAATATAATGGTCGTCAATCTGTACCAACAAAGTATACGAAAGTGTTGTAGTTACTCATTATTATCGACGAAGAATAGAGGTAATAAGCTAAGAGATAATAAAACAGAATAACAATTGTAATGTAATTATTTATGTTATTTTTGGGTGAACTTAAACCGTAACGCACGCTTCAGAAAAGATATGACAATTTTATTTTTATTTTAGCATATTTATTTTTTGTTCACTAAAAAGCAGGATATGAAATTGATTTAAAATTCTCTTCTCACAACATAAAATAACTCATTTTTCGTGATGCCCGCTACAACCCATCGACCTGACATTTTATACTTATACATAATTTCAAAGTATGCAAAATAGTAAATATTTTTTTTTTACCAAAATCTAAGAGAATAAAAATGTGGCCTTGATCGGACCATATATTAAAGACTAAAGTATTGATATAAACAATTAAAAAACTTAATTTTTTTCATAACATTATGGGATCTGGGGTAGGGTAGAATTTAAAAATAATTTCATCAAATAACACATTTACATTTTTATTTTTATAGTATACCATTAAATATCTGTTCAAATGATCCATCATAAAAAAAATAAAATTGAATTAATTCAAAAAAAATTTTGTGTAAAAAAAGTAATGTTTGAAAAATAAGAGAAGCTGTAATCAAAACGGAGTTCACAATATTAGGCAATTTCATGTAACAGTTGACCACGTTTTTATATCTGCACTAGAACAGAGTCAATGCTGTGGGAGATACAAGAAGAATCGTTTCTAGGGATCCAATTATTCGTCACCAAGTTCACCTTATTACTCGATTTTAAAGTATTAACTTTTATTTAAAGTTTCTCACAAGAATGAATTTAAACCAATAAATTGTACGCTTTTGTACGTACTGAAGCCAAAAACAACTTTCGAAATTGAACAATCTTTTCAATATCCACACTCTTTGATCAATATCATGAGGTGAAAGGACTTATATTAGGCATTGCCTCGGACTCAGTGAGACTTACCATAGCGGCTACCTTTCCTCTTAACATTGGGTGTGCTGGGGAGTCAAGGCTTTGAAAAAAAATAAAAAAAACAACACCTAGAGAACTAAATTGAGCGCAAGATTTTCATGTTCACCACATTTTATAAGTTGTTCTTTACTATTGAGTTGAACAACTGAAGTGTTATATTTATATATTGACGAATTTATCCGCCTTTGTCAGAGACCTTTAATACACGGAAAATTGTGACAGTTGCCTTTAGGGTGGTTTGTCTGCAAACTTTAGATGTCAATAAAAATTAAAATGACTTTCTAGACATAATTTGTGTGCCCTTTGCTCTAAAAGTAATAATTGAAATAATATATAAGTATATCATACAATTACAAGTATTTAAACAAAAAACAATCCGTCAAGAAAATAACGAATAACGTAGATTTTTCCTAGAAAATATTGTTTTTTTTTGTAAAAAAGCTCAGGCTGTCTGCCCTATAAATTTAATGAAATTTAGTACAAGTCAATTGTTTGGACCAAGTACCGAAGTTATGGAAATTGGAGGAAATCAGTTCAGATTTAGGTATAGCTTCCGAACATATGTTTATCCGATTTAATATTTTAAGCTTAAGAAGCCACATATTTCATCCAATCTTGATGATATTTTGCACAGGTAAGTAACTTTCTTGTGCCAGATGCTGTTGGGATTGGAGTAACTATTCAGATTAAGATATAGCTCCCACACATATTTTCAACCGATTTAACCAAAAACATTGACACTTTAATTCAAATAAGACAAGTTTAAAATCTGGTAAATTAAGAGCCCGGCCAATGGGGTCCAAACCCTATTTTCAGATGGCTTTTCGGAGCATTCAGAAGTAAAGGCTATAATCGGCTTCGCCCGACTTAAGCTGTTTTTCTTTTTTTTGTATTTTAATAAAATTGAAAAATGCTAATTTTTTTTTTGGTTTTGAACCGTCGGGATTTAAAAGTACGTAATCAAAGAGCGGAAAGTACAAAATCCAAAAACATATTTTACATCCCTGGTACATGTACCTCGGAAAATAAGTGTAGGGAAAGTCGGTATAATTAGCACAACATATGTTTTGATACGTCGTCTTTCACCAGGACAAACATTTCTAACAATTGGTGTTGTGTATATGAATTCTTCGCTGACTGAATTTTCAATTTGAAAAACAACCAGAACTGTGATCATATAGCTTGCGAGAGTATTTACTCGTAAATAAAGAAATCTTCTAATGAAATTACCCAACTTTGGTGTGACGATTTTTTGGTAGGGTAGAATTTAAAAATAATTTATGTATTAACGATCATCAAATTACACATTTACATTTTTATTTTTATAGTATACCATTAAATATCTGTTCAAATGATCCATCACAAAAAAAATAAAATTGAATTAATTCAAAAAAAGTTTTGTGTAAAAAAAGTAATGTTTGAAAAATAAGAGAAGCTGTAATCAAAACGGAGTTCACAATATTAGGTAATTTCATGTAACAGTTGACCACGTTTTTATATCTGCACTAGAACAGAGTCAATGCTGTGGGAGATACAAGAAGAATCGTTTCTAGGGATCCAATTATTCGTCACCAAGTTCACCTTATTACTCGATTTTAAAGTATTAACTTTATGTCAGATTATTTATAGTTTCTCACAAGCCAAAAACAACTTTCGAAATTGAACAATCTTTTCAATATCCACACTCTTTGATCAATATCATGAGGTGAAAGGACTTATATTAGGCATTGCCTCGGACTCAGTGAGACTGACCATAGCGGCTACCTTTCCTCTTAACATTGGGTGTGCTGGGGAGTCAAGGCTTTGAAAAAAATAAAAAAAACAACACCTAGAGAACTAAATTGAGCGCAAGATTTTCATGTTCACCACATTTTACAAGTTGTTCTTTACTATTGAGTTGAACAACTGAAGTGTTATATTTATATAATGACGAATTTATCCGCCTTTGTCAGAGACCTTTAATACATGGAAAATTGTGACAGTTGCCTTTAGGGTGGTTTGTCTGCAAACTTTAGATGTCAATAAAAATTAAAATGACTTTCTAGACATAATTTGTGTGCCCTTTGCTCTAAAGGGCACACAAGGTAATAATTGAAATAATATATAAGTATATCATACAATTACAAGTATTTAAACAAAAAACAATCCGTCAAGAAAATAACGAATAACGTAGATTTTTTCCTAGAAAATATTGTTTTTTTTTTTTTTTTTTTTTGAAAAAAAACTCAACTAGTGCATGTTTATAGCAATTATCTTGGGCTGTCTGCCCTATAAATTTAATGAAATTTAGTACAAGTCAATTGTTTGGACCAAGTACCGAAGTTATGGAAATTGGAGGAAATCAGTTCAGATTTAGGTATAGCTTTCGAACATATGTTTATCTGATTTAATATTTTAAGCTTAAGAAGCCACATATTTCATCCAATCTTGATGATATTTTGCACAGGTAAGTAACTTTCTTGTGCCAGATGCTGTTGGGATTGGAGTAACTATTCAGATTAAGATATAGCTCCCACACATATATTCAACAATTTAACCAAAAACATTGACATTTTCTCTTTAATTCAAATAAGACAAGTTTAAAATCTGGTAAATTAAGAGCCCGGCCAATGGGGTCCAAACCCTATTTTCAGATGGCTTTTCGGAGCATTCAGATGTAAAGGCTATAATCGGCTTCGCCCGACTTAAGCTGTTTTTCTTTTTTTGTATTTTAATAAAATTGAAAAATGCAAAAATTTTTTTTTGGTTTTGAACCGTCGGGATTAAAAAGTACGTAATCAAAGAGCGGAAAGTACAAAATCCAAAAACATATTTTACATCCCTGGTACATGTACCTCGGAAAATAAGTGTAGGGAAAGTCGGTATAAATAGCACAACATATGTTTTGATACGTCGTCTTTCACCAGGACAAACATTTCTAACAAGTGGTGTTGTGTATATGAATTCTTCGCTGACTGAATTTTCAATTTGAAAAACAACCAGAACTGTGATCATATAGCTTGCGAGAGTATTTACTCGTAAATAAAGAAATCTTCTAATGAAATTACCCAACTTTGGTGTGACGATTTTTTGGCAATTTATTTTTTCAAAAATTACTTTTTTTTTTTAAAAAAAAAAGATTTTTTATTTATTTGGGTGGCAGCCCTGTTTTGCAAAAGTAAGTACATAAATAAGTATACTTTAAGAGATATTTTAAATGATTTTAAGTGTAGAGGCCATGACTTGGTCGTTGGCATAATCTTTTTTATTGTATACGAGTAGTTAGTAGAGTTCTGAGGATTTTATTGAAAATAGAGACACATTTACTTGAATCAAGTATCAGCGATCATTATTATGTGTATACTTATATAATGATCGATGATACTTGACCCACTATTGATGTCATACTCGTAAAAAGGTAGAGAGCAACCAAAGTATTAACATTTTTATAAAAAGTTACCTAATGCCTCCATCTGTTTACACAAGAATTGTGTTCTTATTTCGCATGTTCAGTCATTTGCACTTGTTTGGTATTTCAATGTGCTAGTGTCATATTGAGTGTTAAATTCCCCTCCTAACCCATTTAACCGATTAAGACAGGGAATTCCGTTTTCCATGGCCAATCTGCTTAATTGATGGGGCAAACGATATTCAGTGTATTGAAAAGTTGTGTGTTTAATGGACTGAATGTCCAGGTTTAATGTGAATATGAGTGCATAGTTATGTGTGCATTTTGGTAGATTACAAATTCTTTTTAGAAAGTACCTTTGTGTATTAATTATCGACCTCTTCCAAATACCCAATATTTCGGCATAACAAAATGTTCCTTTTGCTTAGTAAGTTGTCCTAGGTTGAGTTACTGAAAATCTTTGTGCAACTTTTTATCTTTTCTGATTCAATTTGTGCCTCTTTGAAATTCCAAACTTCATTTCTGACAATTTTTTGACCGTTACGAACAAACACTATTTTGGACTTATCCAAATTAAATTTCAATCGTCACTGAAGTTTCCAAATTTTGGGTAATCATCTGTAAAACGATAACCTCATCTGCTATTATAACAGTAGTATCTGCATATAAACGTAGACTCACATTTATGTTATCAATGTGCAAGGCTACTGGTTGTTGTCGTGTATAGGTTTTGATAACGTGTTTTTATTTTAATTTGCTTTATGTTTCTATTTGGGTAGTGATTTATCTGGTATAAATAGGCATACTGTAGGTCTTTTGAAATCTGGGCGGAATAAAAATCGACATAAAAAGTTCTCGGTGGTAGGATGGTATTTCTAATTTTGTTTGTTTGCTTTGATCTTTTTATTGGGTGGAATTGTCCTTGTCCTTTAAGCAGGTCCAATAATATCTTCCTTGCTTTGTAGCACCTTGCAGTCAAACCATTTGTTTTTGCTTTACAGATACATTTGTTTGTGTATTCCATTTCGATGATTTGGTTTTATAGTCGTTATATTCTATAATGTGAGTATACGTTTTTGGTCCTTTATGTGTCTCAGATTATTCATTATATTTTTTTATTGACTTTCACTTAAAGTACTGTCTCATTTTCACTTTGGCAGCAGTTTGTGCTTGTTGACTAAATCAGTGTTCATTCTTAGTTTTGATGCAATACAAATCTGGAAATGGTCAGATCATATTTTGTCTAATTCTCTGAACGAATTTATCATGCTAGGGACACAGAACATATGTCACTCATCGCCTCTCTAACACTACTAACGAATGTATAATTGCCTTCCTTAGATCCACTCGTTGCCGAAATCACTACAGAGCTCCATTAACTTTTTGGCTTTAATATTTAAAGCAATATCTTAAGATTTTCTGGATCTAGTCAGATTCGTCAAGTTCTCATGCAACTCTCTGGTTAACTGCTTTTGTTGATACTTTACATACTGCTTCCAAGTGCTGTACCAAACCTATTGTTTCTAAACGATGGTTTCCATAAGTTGGTGCGACAGTTGAAGACTTTTTGATGTTATTTTTCTAAGCTTAGATGTGTGTCTAGAAAAATAGCAATATTGAAGGCGTAGGCATAATTAAAAAAATTGGGATACAATAATTTCTTTTCTAATGCATAAAGTGGAATATAAAATAAACAAGGCCATTAGATGTCGTATTGGTATGATTAAGATTCTGGAAACATGAATTCTATTGTTTTTTTTAGATGTATGGTTTTTAATCTTGCCACACTTTTTTCGGAGTTGATCTTTTTGACAGCTGTCACTTGATTTATATTCGGTTTGGTTTACGATTTTATAATAAATAGACCTACTTCGAAAATATGTTTGTAAATCTGGGTAAATGGGCCCAAAACGAAATGGCCACCGATCCTGAGTTTACAGGAACATTTTGTTCAGCAATGAAGCTCACTTTTGGTTGAATGGGTACGTTAATTACCAAAATTGTCGCATTTGGAGTAATGCAAATTCAAAAGCCATTGCTGAGACGCCTCTACATCCTCAAAAAGTGACTGTTTGGTGTGCTGTATGGACAAAGGGAATCATTGGTCCATATTTCTACAAAAATGAAGCCGTCCAGAATATTACAGTCGATGGAGAACGTTATAGAGCCATGATGAATGACTTTTTCGTGCTTGCATTGGAATATGTTGATGTGGACGACCTTTGGTTCCACCAAGACGGCGCTACATGACATACATCCAACAAAACAATAAATATTTTGAAGGAAAATTTTGGTGAACGCATTATCTCGCGTCGTGGACCTGTAGCGTGGCCTCCAAGATCATGCGATTTAACACCGTTGGACTATTTATTAAGGGGTTATGTAAAGTCGCTTGTGCACGCAGATAATCCCGACATGATTGATGCCTCGGAACAGAATATTCGGCGCGTTTTTGTTGACATACGACCCCAAATGCTGCAAAAAGTGGTCTTAAATTGGGCCTCTCGGCCGCGGCGGCCACTTGCCGAAATCATTTTTTAAACATAATGGCAAACACTAATCTTTATAATAAAGATAAATTCTTGGCCATAACATTAAAATATATGCGTTTTTTTCATGACACCATATGCATGAAAAAAACAACTTTACAATGGTACAAACGCAAATGTGTTTCAAAACGAAAAATTTCTAAGAAAATGTTCTTTAATGTACATAGTCGTATAGATTTATTTATATATGTTTTTATGTATAAGTATTTATTACTCGTATTTTATAAATTAGTTTTATTAATATCAATTTATTCCTCATGTGTTAGAATTTCTTTGCAATATTCATAAAATAAGAAATGATTATAAAAATGTATAGTTTAGTTTAATGAAATGCACACATATACCTATAGATTACGAGTATATTGCCAAAATTCCTTCAACTAAGTTTTCCATTTTAATCATGGATGGTTATTTTTTTGTTTTGTTGATGAATATGCATAACATATATAACTTCTCTGACAAAAGATGGTACAAATGTACTTTTTGATACATGACACTGTTTTTGAAGTTGTTTCATATTGGTATGATATTGATATAATAAAAAGGTCCAGAATGTCTAAAAACCACATATTAAATACGATCGTGCTGAAATTGTACATGGTTCGGGACGAGCAATCATGTTTTTTTTACTTGTTTTATTTTTTGTTGGAAGGAATTGGTTTTAAAAACTAAATGACATTAGTTGCGTTAATACTATTGGTATAGGTATATCTTTAATGAGCAAAAACTACAAAATTAAAAACTTATTTTACATACCTGGATTGAATGATATATTGTTCTTTACAAATAACGCAACTGTCATTTTAATGATTTGTAGCCTCTAATAAAAAAATTTATTCCCATCCTTAAAATGTTTATCTTCGTTTTTCAATGTTGTCGGAATTACGATTTGAAGTTTTGCGAAAATATATAAATACTGCCAGCAGTGTTACCGTTGAGAACATTCAAAAAGTATCCCAAAAAGGGGATTTATTCATAAAATTAGGGCACATTGTGGTTTAAAAAGTGCAGTTTTTATTTCAGAAACAACAAATAGAAATAACCAAAATGGATCAAAAATAACAATTCATTTGTATTAAGTAAATGAGGTAAAATCATTGATTTTTATTGTAAGTTATTTCTTTGTAACTTTTCTTAAGTACTTTTGAATGAGATCTGCACTAGGAATCCACTCTTTCAGTTTTGCGTCTATTAAATTGAGGGCTGAGAGCATAGAGTGACATGTTTCCACTTTCAACCTGTTGGTTAACTTGATATTATTTGTTGGTTAACTAGTTATATTCAAAAAACGCGTTAGCGCAAGCACTGCTGAAAAGTAACGTAAAGACATATATGACAATTTGATATAAATTGTGGTATATTCATTCAAATTATTTTTTAAATTTCCAACTTTATGCCAAAAAAAATCTATATTAGTAATTGCAAATAGACCCCGATTAGTTTTCTCATTTGGTTTACTTTCTAAAAATTTTAATTCATTAATGAAAGCTTCTGGTTTGCTTATTATATAACTAGATTGAGTAACAATATCTGAATAATTAATATATTCATTACATTTGATATAAAAAGGGTTTAATATATTGTAATTACATATTTTTTGTCATTTACGAGTATATCAACTCTAAAAAGTATTTGGTCCAGAGTTTGGTAAAATTAAAAGATATTCCTTTTAATAGACATTGCATTGCTAATATATTTTCAGAAAAAAATAATCGTTCGCCTTCATGGCCTTTATATAAAAGTACATACTCGTACATACATTATTTACATCTTTGACATGTGAAATATTTTTATAATCAATATTCGACAAGCGCTACATAATCTTTTTAAAAAAATATATAAAAAGTTGGATTAAAATGTATTTTGTCAACGGAATGATATATATATATATATATATATATATATATATATATATATATATATATATATATATATATATATATATATATATATATATATATATATATATATATATATATATATATATATATATATATATATATATATATATATATATATATATATATATATATATATATATGTGTGTGTGTGTGTGTGTGTGACCCAGCCTATGAAAAGGTGACTCGAAAAAAAATTTTCCACTTTTTTTTTGGTTTCGATATTTTTTGAGACGCTCTTCCACGTGGTGAAAACTAGAAAAATCCCTATTCACAAGCGACACACGTCCTACTCGTTCAGCATTGCTTTCAAATCTGATCACTCACACCATTTTTTTCGGTCAGAAACTGGTTTGTGCTTTGCATTGACAAAAAACATCGCTCTTTATATACACATACGAACTTATCTCATTTATGCTCTTTTGCCTTTTTTGGTTGCATTGTTAATCTTTAACAGCTGTTTCTCGCAATTTCTTTTTTGAGTCATAAGCCACCTTTCCTAGGCCGGGTCACATATATAGACTCGCTTTAAGACTTAAATCATAAGATTTGAAGGACATAAACTAAATATTTTTAATATTATTTTTTATAATTGACAACCCTCGCTGAATATTATTTATTATTTTCAATATTTTGCACCATTGCCCCATTACGCGATTTGACACTGATTCGAAGGACAGTCTTAAGGTCTTGTGCTCGGGATCGTCAAAAATATTATGCAGACGCTTTGAATTAGCTTGTGTTTTTGCGCTTATAAAGTAATTATAAATGGTTCTTAGTCAATGTTTCACTTCATGTGGTATTTTTAAAGACGGACTACGAGTATTAACCAGGTTTATAAAATGATATAAACATGCAATGTGAAAGAGGAGGGAAATTTTCCGTTTTAATAAAGAGGACATTTCCCTTTTCTTCCTATCATACTAGAGATATAGCATGGCGCACTTTTGTATTGTTATAGGTATATGATATCAGCGCCGACAATATAACATAAAATAAAATAGGTACTTTTTTTTTTAAAAAAGTGGCACAAATTTATAATAAGGAAGCAAACAATGCAAAAAGTTGCACAAAACAATAACACAAAGAAAATATGGCACAAAAGTGTCCCAACAAAAAAAAATGTTGAAAATGCCACTTATGTGGCCCAACGGTAAAGCCATTTAGTAAATATTTTCTTAGTGTACAAGAGTGTGTTTGGATCTTTTAACGATAACTATTTATTCTTGACTCATAAAAGTACATATAAACAAATTAATCTCATGACGTTCGTTAGGTGTCTCTGATCTTTGACACGTTGGTTCAACCTTTTTTAACACTCTGACAAAATTTTCCTTATTGTACAGTCGTGGTAGTATTTCAAGCACCATTTCCTTTATTTTTCAAAATGAATTTTATACCCTCCAACATAGGCGCTAGCTTGCAATCCCACGACAGCCAGTTCTATGTACCGGTTTAACTCGAATCTTCGGACAAGGGCTGTCAAGCCGGCAATATGTGTGCCGCTACAGCAACAACAACGCTTTCTTGTCTGACTCGCGTGGTTCTGTCTCAGCTGAAATCTGGATTGCGCAGCCGCCTCAATTTTGGTACATAGAATACTCGTATCAGTGCATACTCTTTGATAAAGCCATACAGGAAACTGTCTAATTCTCTACGCTTGCTCGGTAAGCAGCAGGATAATAGCATAGCTTTGTTCCAGTTTTTAAGCAAAAGTTCAATTTGAGTTTGAGACCGCATTTACAAATCTCAAAACAAATCCGAATAAAGGGAAAAATAAAATTAGCATCGCCAATAGATGTCGCTTTTGTATAAATTGGCTAGGCAAAGACCATCTATACAAAAACAGATTTTGAGATTTTTCGTCTAGATGCCAGTGCAGACAAATAAATGACTTCACATTCAAAGAGTATATAACTGGTGATCAATCTAGAGGTATTTTTTTCAATAGGGTTTTTTTTCACAGATTACGCGTGAGCTGTGTTTTATTTAATTTTTTTATTTTAAGTATTGTTTGCCATTTCTTCATGAAAAGACTTACACCGCAACAACGTCTCCAGAGTTAACATTATACCCAGAGAAAACCACGGTTTGGTGCGGTTTATGGGATGGTGGAATCATCGCTCCATATTTTATCAAAATGGTGATGGCCGGATCGTTACCGTGAATGCTCGCTATCTGAAATTAAAGCCCGTATTCTTGAGGACATTTGGTTTCAACAGGACGGTGGCACTTGCCATACAGGTGCTGAAACAATGGATCTATTGAGAGGTAGTTTTGAAGATCAGCTAATTTTACGTTTTAGACCGGTGAGTTGGCCTCCTAGATCGTGTGATATCACACCTAAAGATTTTTTTTTGGGCTAAGTAAAGTCCAAATTCTATGCTGACAAATCAGCTACGATTCAGGTTTTGGAAGCCAACATTATATGTGTCATTAACGCCATACCGGTCGAAATGCACGAACGAGTCATCTAAAATTGGACTCTCAGAATGGACACCCTGAGGCGTAGTTGCGGTCAACATTTGAAGGAATTTTTTAAATAAATGGCATAAAATTTCCATTCGAATGAACAATAAAGATTCCACACTTGATTTAAATTTTTGTATTTTTTTTATTTTGGAAAAAAAAACCTCTAAATGGACCACCCTATACATAAGAGTATATATATATCAAAATAAATTTCTTTAACTCCGAACCTTAACTGTTCGATTGACGAGCTAGAAATGGCTTCACTTGGGCATTGTTTTTGAGGGAAATTATATTTGGTTAGAGGAAAATTATACTATGAAAAGTCGCATTTTTGAATCTTTTAAAACGAATCTTCAAAGATACTAGTGGCCTCCGCCACAGGCATGCATGATTTGTCATTGCTGGCACCTACGTACTAGTCCACACCCCCTATACATCAACCACTCTTTCCCGCGGGACTACCGTTAGGTAATACTTTGCGAGGGCTGGTTAACATTTACGCTATCATTACATCATATTTTCTTGCTTCAAGGTTTCGAAGGCGTTCCGCTTTCTGCAGCTCTTTCAGTACTGTCACCGTGTGCGTTTTGATCTTCCCCCAGTTTTTCGAACGTTGGAGAAAAAATTGCAAAACATGTTCGGGGCCCGGAATATCCATAATGGAAGTCCTGAATTTGGGACAGTTAAACACAACGTCTCTGCGGTTTCCTCCTCCTTCACACAGTTTGGGCACACAGGCGAGCTGACATCTCTAAATCTGTACAAGTATTTTCTAAAACATCCATGGGCTGTCAAGAATTGTGTTAGGTAGTAGTTTACCTCGCCCTGGGACCTATTTGTCCAGTCGTATAAAAGAGGGATCAACTGGTGCGTCCATATACCTTTCGTACTGTTGTCCCACCTAGCTTGCCACATTTGCATGGATACCTCTCTTTCGGCCTTTAATATGTCTTTTGGTTTAGCAGGGTCTTGTCTCGAGTTGTATATTCGCCGCATTTCATCCACCAGTATGTCAGTCGGCATCATCCATGCCACCACGAAAACTGATTCATCCGATATGGTGCGGAATCCGCTTATTGTTAGTAGGGCACTCAGTCGATAAATTGGCGTTAGCTGTCCTTTGGCCTCCTTCCTTTAAATCGCGACTGCCCATACTGAAGCCGCATATAGGATTACGGCGTTAACGACTGCCGCTAGTAGTCTCCTTCAAACCTTCTTGGGTCTTCCGATTGGGTAACATCCTGGCTAGAGCCGCCTGTATTCGGGAAGCCTTTCCGTTCGTGTAGTTGATATGCTTCTTAAAGTTGAGCCTGTTATCGAGCATAACCCAAATGTACTTAAGAGCCTGCGAAAAACGAGCGAAGTGGTCTCCAACTCTTATGCTCATGTATATTTTTCCTGCCATAATCAGCACCGTTTGTCATCAGCAAGCTCCAGACCTGACGTTTCTAACCACGTGCGCACCTGGTGAATAACGTCGTTTGTCATATACTCTATTTGTTAAATATGTTTGGCAATAGTCACAATGGCAATATCGTCAGTGGGTCGAGCACTGATCTCTGTGGAACGCCGGCAGTAACTTGGTAGATAGCTTCAGTCAGGGCCGGGACTTTGACTTCACCTTTTTTAGAACAGGCTACGAAGATTTCCTAAACTGTGATTGCGAGAACTTCTTCGGTTCCATGTGTCAATTGGCGACAAGGAGCGAAGGAGTTTCAATTATTTTACGAAGCACGGCGGGACACGATATTTGAGGGGATTTACGGCCCCCAGGTTCTTTATAAAACTTTGTAGACTATGCCCCCTGGTTTTATGTTTGCTTCGTCACAGATTTTTCTGAAACTAGCCTTTTTGCTGTTTGCAATAGCTTTTTTTCAATATCCTCCTCAGATGTGTAAAAAGGCCAACTTCTCCCCCGCTTGAATACCGTCCTTAGCATTGTTGCGTCGAAGGCGTTGGTAATCATAGTGCCCAAGTCCTGTGAGAGCTGGTTCGCTGTGCCAGTTGTAAGTTGGTACAGCTTGCCAATTATTCGCTGTGCAAAGGTCTCCAGTAGGCTGCGCCCCCTGGCATTGGTATTTCCGCTTCCCCATTCCAGTACCCAAGCTTTAAAATCCCCGGCAAATCACCACGGGTAATCTTAGTCTAGCGTCTGCGATCAGGATCTCCAGCATATTTTGGTATTCCCCATGTCACCATCTCGGGGAGCGTAGCAAAGTAGAAAATACGCCCTTAACTTTTGCTCGTACAAATCCCTCATATTTTAGTGTCTCCTGTAAAGCATGACGGCCACATGTCTATATAGCTGTTTTTCTGATTTATCGCCCATCCATAAATTGCATTGTGGAATTCGGTGCGGTTCGCTGACTATAGCTACGTCCATTTTCTTCTCTTTAACAGGTTGGGAGAGATGGTCTTGCGCCGCCTCGCAGTGGTATAAGTTTAGTTGCACCACTCCCATTTCCGTCCTTGTAGTTTAAGAGTGTTCTTGAATACAGAACATTTCCCGTTCCCTGCTACGTGCCTTGCGTCTTTCATACTATTCTGCGCACACAACATGCATTGTGGTTAAAATTAAAAGCCTGGCAAATAAATGTCCTCCTTCTCGGTAATTGCATGTGTGTCTTTTACCTCAATAATCATTTTATGTTTGAGGCTTCGAGCCAATGCTTGGTTTCCTGGAAAGTCTCCAATTGCGCCTCTAAAAACATCCGCCTTTTCGCCCTTTTCCTTAAGCTGTAAGAGCAGATCTCCTTTTTGGGTTCTTCTAATTCTCGTTATGTTGTCGGTCAGTTGACTAAGTTTCGGGTCCGAATTAACCAAGTAGGAAACTACGCTGATATTTTTTGGTAGGTTAAATCGGACCCGAAACTTAGTCAACCGAGCGACAACGTAACGAGAATTCGAAGAAATGATATAAACATGCAATGTAAAAAAGGAGGGGAATTTCCGTTTTAATAAAGAGGACATTTACCTTTTCTTCCTATTTTCAGTAGATAACAATAATAAAATTCGACAATAGCATGGCGCACTTTTGTATTGTGATTGGTATATGATATCAGGGCCGACAATATAACATAAAATAAAACAGGTATTTTTTTTTAAAAAAAGTGGCACATATTTATAATAAGGAAGCAAACAATGCAAAAAGTTGCACAAAAAAATAACACAAAGAATAAGTGGCACAAAAGTGTCCCAACAGGAAAAAAAGTTGAAAATGCCACTTTAGTGGCCCAACGGTAAAGCTATTTAGTAATTATTTTCTTAGTTTAATGTACAAGAGTGTGACTTGACTCATATAAGTATAAACAAATATAATCTCATGACGTTCTTTAGGTGTCTCTGACCTTTGACACGTTGGTTCAACCTGTTTTAACTCTCTGACAAAATTTTCCTTATTGTACAGTCGTGATAGTAGTATTTCAAGCACCATTTCCTTTATTTTTCAAAACGAATTTTATACCCTCCAACATATTTAATTTCGACTTCCAACAGCACGAAACACTGATCTAAGGCCCAATAGAATATGTATATTATCGATGTTAAGACAATCTAGGCATCCATGCCCGCCCTTCCGTCCATGTGTCGGTTCAACCACGTAGCGGTTAAACTAGTCTACATGGGATCATAAAATTTTGCACGATGATGGCGAGCGATGAAGCTGTTTGAGAAATCGGCCACTTTTTCCAGAATTTGCGTAACAAATCATAATTTTTGTGGACAGACAATGGCTAAAATGTGAAATAAATACCTCAAAAAGGCATAGTTGCTGAATGTTTTAGGTATTTTTAATATTCTACAAACTGTCCAAAACTTTTATCTACACAAGAAACAAAAAAAATCTTCAAGCTTATGCCTATCAGCTTTGAAAGAAATTGGGTTATAAAATGTAATAATTTGCCTCGGCAGGTTTCACAACATGACTAAGAGCATTGTAGAGAAATTGGTAATCGCAGGAGAAACACGAGTATCTGGTTTCTATTTTAAAAAATATTGACATAGGCCAACGGCGAGTTTTACCGATGCTGGATCCAATCCCAAGAATGCCGGCTCTATGTACCGGATTGACCCGAAGAAACTCTCTTCGGCCAGGAGCAGTCACCCCTAACTATATGTGTTTTTTGTTCGTCCCTTTTTTTCGTCGTGGGAGCACCACTTCCCGGAGTGCCTGCTACCAATATTACTGGTCCGAGCCGGGATCGAAGAAATACCGGGACCTTGGAGGTGCTCGAATTGTCAGAATCGTATACACAATCGTGCTACGTCTGTAAGGTATAATCGTTGCACCGAGTGGGTGCTCTTTAGGAGCTTTTGTGGTCTGAACCACAACTGGCTGTATCAACGTAGTCCGCTGTGGATCTCTGCATTGGGTGTCATCATCGTCGTCTACACTTTCGACTTCGTCGCCATCATCATCAAACTATAAGACTAACCCGCAGTCGCATTCGCAACAGCATCAACATATGTAATATATATATATATATATATATATATATATATATATATATATATATATATATATATATATATATATATATATATATATATATATATATATATATATATATATATATATATATATATATATATATATATATATATATATATATATATATATATATATATATATATATATATATATATATATATATATATATATATATATATATATATATTACATATGTATATTACATATGTTGATATATATATATATATATATATATATATATATATATATATATATATATATATATATATATATATATATATATATATATATATATATATATATATATATATATATATATATATATATATATATATATATATATATATATATATATATTTATATATATATATATAGTTTGATGATGATGGCGACGAAGTCGAAAGTGTAGACGACGATGATGACACGCAATGCAGAGATCCACAGCGGACTACGTTGATACAGCCTGTTGTGGTTCAGACCACAAAAGCTCGTAAAGTTTGCATTAATTTTGTTGCGCAAGCAATGACTTCGAAAGAAAATTATTGAGGTCATTAAAACTATCAGGCAGGTCTGAGCGACATTTAATGTAGTGTTAGCGTTAATGCAGTGCTAAAGATTGTAGCCCAAAGATTTCACCAGACGGTTTAACTCGAATCTTCGGAAAAGGGCTGTCACTCCGGCAATATGTGTGTCGCTACAGCAACAACATCGCTTTCTTGTCTGACTCGCGTGGTTCTGTCTCAGCTGAAATCTTGATTGCGCAGCCACCTCAATTTTTATAGGGCTCGAACGCTCCTTTGTCATGCCTGCCATCAATTGTCCGGCCAAGCCCACACAGCTGACCTCCAGGTCTCTTTGGACCCATCCAGTCCAAATGGCGCGTTTCCTTCACCTGGATATCGAAACAAACGAAAATATATTGCTGTTACAACAACAACTTCCGATGCAGGAATATATCGACAATTTTTCGTTAACTTCGTCAACTTCTCCCTTAGTATGGTTGGCTTTGTGTCAACAACTGCTTATTAATTGTGTAACGAGGAAGAAATCATCAGACCATATTTTTTTGGTACATAGAATACTCGTATCAGTGCATACTCTTTGATAAAGCCATACTGGGAACTGTCTAATTCTCTACGTTTGATCGGTAAGCAGCAGGATAATAGCATAGCTTTATTCCTGCTTTATTATTTATATTTTCTTATTATATGGATATTTTAAGCAAAAGTTCAATTTGAGTTTGAGACCCCATTTACAAATCTGAATAAAGGGAAAAATAAAATTAGCATCGCCAATAGATGTCGCTTTTGTATAAATTGGCTAGGCAAAGACGATTTATACAAAAACAGATTATGAGATTTTTCGTCTGCAAGCTCTAGATGCCAGAGCAGACAAATAAACGACTTCACATTCAAAGAGTATGTAACGGGTGATCAATCTATAGGTATTTTTTTCAATAGGGTTTTTTCCACAGATTACGCGAGAGATGTGTTTTACTTTATTTTTTATTTTCAGTATTGTTTGCAATTTCTTCATGAAAAGACTCACACCGCAACAACGTCTTCAAATTGCGCAACTGTATTTTGGAAATGATAAGATCCACTGTTTTTGACCAAAATTTTGTTCAGTGACTAGGTCCATTTCTGGCATAACGGCAAAGTCTATAAACAAAATAATCGCATTTGGGCTGAAAAGCAACCAGAAGGATTCCAGAGTTAACATTATACCCTGAGAAAACCACGGTTTGGTGCGGTTTATGGGATGGCGGAATCATCGCTTCATATTTTTTTAAATTGGTGATGGCCGGATCGTAACCGTGAATGGTACTCGCTATCTGAAATCAAAGCCCGTAATCTTGTCGACATTTTGTTTCAACAGGACGGTGGCACTTACCATACAGGTGCTGAAACAATTGATTTTTTGAGAGGTAGTTTTGAAGATCAGCTAATTTTACGTTTTAGACCGGTGAGTTGGCCTCCTAGATCGTGTGATATCACACCTAAAGATTTTTTTTGGGGCTAAGTAAAGTCCAAATTCTATGCTGACAAATCAGCTACGATTCAGGTTTTGGAAGCCAACATTATATGTGTCATTAACGAAATGCACGAACGAGTCATCTAAAATTGGACTCTCAGAATGGACACCCTGAGGCGTAGTTGCGGTCAACATTTGAAGGAATTTTTTAAATAAATGGCATAAAATTTCCATTCGAATGAACAATAAAGATTCCACACTTGATTTAAATTTTTGTATTTTTTTTATTTTGGAAAAAACCTCTAAATGGACCACCCTATACATAAGAGTATATATATCAAAATAAATTTCTTTAACTCCGAACCTTAACTGTTCGATTGACGAGCTAGAAATGGCTTCACTTGGGCATTGTTTTTGAGGGAAATTATATTTGGTTAGAGGAAAATTATACTATGAAAAGTCGCATTTTTGAATCTTTTAAAACGAATCTTCAAAGATACTAGTGGCCTCCGCCACAGGCATGCATGATTTGTCATTGCTGGCACCTACGTACTAGTCCACACCCCCTATACATCAACCACTCTTTCCCGCGGGACTACCGTTAGGTAATACTTTGCGAGGGCTGGTTAACATTTACGCTATCATTACATCATATTTTCTTGCTTCAAGGTTTCGAAGGCGTTCCGCTTTCTGCAGCTCTTTCAGTACTGTCACCGTGTGCGTTTAGATCTTCTTCAAGTTTTTCGAACGTTGGAGAAAAAATTGCAAAACATGTTCGGGGCCCGGAATATTCATAATGGATGTCCTGAATTTGGGACAGTTAAACACAACGTCTCTGCGGTTTCCTCCTCCTTCACACAGTTTGGGCACTCAGGCGAGCTGACATCTCTAAATCTGTACAAGTATTTTCTAAAACATCCATGGGCTGTCAAGAATTGTGTTAGGTAGTAGTTTACCTCGCCCTGGGACCTATTTGTCCAGTCGGATATAAGAGGGATCAACTGGTGCGTCCATATACCTTTCGTACTGTTGTCCCACCTTGCTTGCCACATTTGCATGGATACCTCTCTTTCGGCCTTTAATATGTCTTTTGGTTTAGCAGGGTCTTGTCTCGAGTTGTATATTCGCCGCATTTCATCCACCAGTATGTCAGTCGGCATCATCCCTGCCACCACGAAAACTGAATCATCCGATATGGTGCGGAATCCGCTTATTGTTAGTAGGGCACTCAGTCGATAAATTGGCGTTAGCTGTCCTTTGGCCTCCTTCCTTTAAATCGCGACTGCCCATACTGAAGCCGCATATAGGATTACGGCCTTAACGACTGCCGCTAGTAGTCTCCTTCAAACCTTCTTGGGTCTTCCGATTGGGTAACATCCTGGCTAGAGCCGCCTGTATTCGGGAAGCCTTTCCGTTCGTGTAGTTGATATGCTTCTTAAAGTTGAGCCTGTTATCGAGCATAACCCAAATGTACTTAAGAGCCTGCGAAAAACGAGCGAAGTGGTCTCCAACTCTTATGCTCATGTATATTTTTCCTGCCATAATCAGCACCGTTTGTCATCAGCAAGCTCCAGGCCTGACGTTTCTAACCACGTGCGCACCTGGTGAATAACGTCGTTGTCATATACTCTATTTGTTAAATATGCTTGGCAATAGTCACAATGGCAATATCGTCAGTGGGCCGAGCACTGATCTCTGTGGAACGCCGGCAGTAACTTGGTAGATAGCTTCAGTCAGGGCCGGGACTTTGACGTCACCTTTTTTAGAACAGGCTACGAAGATTTCCTAAACTGTGATTGCGAGAACTTCTTCGGTTCCATGTGTCAATTGGCGACAAGGAGCGAAGGAGTTTCAATTATTTTACGAAGCACGGCGGGACACGATATTTGATGTGATTTACGGCCCCCAGTTTCTTTATAAAACTTTGTAGACTATGCCCCTGGTTTTATGTTTGCTTCGTCACAGATTTTTTTGAAACTAGCCTTTTTGCTGTTTGCAATAGCTTTTTTCAATATTCTCCTCAGATGTGTAAAAAGGCCAACTTCTCCCCAGCTTGAATACCGTCCTTAGCATTGTTGCGTCAAAGGCGTTGGTAATCATAGTGCCCAAGTCCTGTGAGAGCTGGTTCGCTGTGCCAGTTGTAAGTTGGTACAGCTTGCCAATTATTCGCTGTGCAAAGGTCTCCAGTAGGCTGCGCCCCCTGGCATTGGTATTTCCGCTTCCCCATTCCAGTACCCAAGCTTTAAAATCCCCGGCAAATCACCACGGGTAATCTTAGTCTAGCGTCTGCGATCAGGATCTCCAGCATATTTTGGTATTCCCCATGTCACCATCTCGGGGAGCGTAGCAAAGTAGAAAATACGCCCTTAACTTTTGCTCGTACAAATCCCTCATATTTTAGTGTCTCCTGTAAAGCATGACGGCCACATGTCTATATAGCTGTTTTTCTGATTTATCGCCTATCCATAAAGTGCATTGTGGAATTCGGTGCGGTTCGCTGACTATAGCTACGTCCATTTTCTTCTCTTTAACAGGTTGGGAGAGATGGTCTTGCGCCGCCTCGCAGTGGTATAAGTTTAGTTGCACCACTCCCATTTCCGTCCTTGTAGTTTAAGAGTGTTCTTGAATACAGAACATTTCCCGTTTCCTGCTACGTGCCTTGCGTCTTTCATACTATTCTGCGCACACAACATGCATTGTGGTTAAAATTAAAAGCCTGGCAAATAAATGTCCTCCTTCTCGGTAATTTCATGTGTGTCTTTTACCTCAATAATCATTTTATGTTTGAGGCTTCGAGCCAATGCTTGGTTTCCTGGAAAGTCTCCAATTGCGCCTCTAAAAACATCCGCCTTTTCGCCCTTTTCCTTAAGCTGTAAGAGCAGATCTCCTTTTTGGGTTCTTCTAATTCTCGTTACGTTGTCGGTCAGTTGACTAAGTTTCGGGTCCGAATTAACCAAGTAGGAAACTACGCTGATATTTTTTGGTAGGTTAAATCGGACCCGAAACTTAGTCAACCAAGCGACAACGTAACGAGAATTCGAAGAAATGATATAAACATGCAATGTAAAAAAGGAGGGGAATTTCCGTTTTAATAAAGAGGACATTTACCTTTTCTTCCTATTTTCAGTAGATAACAATAATAAAATTCGACAATAGCATGGCGCACTTTTGTATTGTGATTGGTATATGATATCATGGCCGACAATATAACATAAAATAAAACAGGTATTTTTTTTTAAAAAAAGTGGCACATATTTATAATAAGGAAGCAAACAATGCAAAAAGTTGCACAAAAAAATAACACAAAGAATAAGTGGCACAAAAGTGTCCCAACAGAAAAAAAGATGAAAATGCCACTTTAGTGGCCCAACGGTAAAGCTATTTAGTAATTATTTTCTTAGTTTAATGTACAAGAGTGTGACTTGACTCATATAAGTATAAACAAATATAATCTCATGACGTTCTTTAGGTGTCTCTGACCTTTGACACGTTGGTTCAACCTGTTTTAACTCTCTGACAAAATTTTCCTTATTGTACAGTCGTGATAGTAGTATTTCAAGCACCATTTCCTTTATTTTTCAAAACGAATTTTATACCCTCCAACATATTTAATTTCGACTTCCAACAGCACGAAACACTGATCTAAGGCCCAATAGAATATGTATATTATTGATGTTAAGATAATCTAGGCATCCATGCCCGCCCTTCCGTCCGTGTGTCGGTTCAACTACGTAGCGGTTAAACTAGTCTACATGGGATCATAAAATTTTGCACGATGATGGCGAGCGATGAAGCTGTTTGAGAAATCGGCCACTTTTTTCAGAATTTGCGTAACAAATCATAATTTTTGTGGACAGACAATGGCTAAAATGTGCAATAAATGGCTAAAATGTGCAATAAATCAAAAAGGCATAGTTGCTGAATGTTTTAGGTATTTTTAATATTCTACAAACTGTCCAAAACTTTTATCTACACAAGAAACAGCTTTGAAAGAAATTGGGTTTTAAAAGGTAATAATTTGCTTCGGCAGGTTTCACAACATGACTAAGAGCATTGTAGAGAAATTGGTAATCGCAGGAAAAACACGAGTATCTGGTTTCTATTTTAAAAAAAATTGACATAGGCCAACGGCGAGTTTTACCGATGCTGGATCCAATCCCACGAATGCCGGCTCTATGTACCGGATTGACCCGAAGAAACTCTCTTCGGCCAGGAGCAGTCACCCCAACTATATGTGTTTTTTGTTCTCCCTTTTTTTCGTCGTGGGAGCACCACTTCCCGGAGTGCCTGCTACCAATATTACTGGTCTGAGCCGGGATCGAAGAAATACGGGGACCTTGGAGGTGCTCGAATTGTCAGAATCGTGGGTGCTCTTTAGGAGCTTTTGTGGTCTGAACCACAACAGGCTGTATCAACGTAGTCCGCTGTGGATCTCTGCATTGGGTGTCATCATCGTCGTCTACACTTTCGACTTCGTCGCCATCATCATCAAACTATAAGACTATATATATATATATATATATATATATATATATATATATATATATATATATATATATATATATATATATATATATATATATATATATATATATATATATATATATATATATATATATATATATATATATATATATATATATATATATATATATATATATATATATATATATATATATATATATATATATATATATATATATATATATATATATATATATATGTATATATATATATATAAATATATTACATATGTTGATGCTGTTGCGAATGCGACTGCGGGTTAGTCTTATAGTTTGATGATGATGGCGACGAAGTCGAAAGTGTAGACGACGATGATGACACCCAATGCAGAGATCCACAGCGGACTACGTTGATACAGCCTGTTGTGGTTCAGACCACAAAAGCTCCTAAAGTTTGCATTAATTTTGTTGCGCAAGCAATGGCTTCGGAAGAAAATTATTGAGGTCATTAAAACTATCAGGCAGGTCTGAACGACATTTAATGTAGTGTTAGCGTTAATGCAGTGCTAAAGATTGTAGCCCAAAGATTTCACCAGACGGTTTAACTCGAATCTTCGGAAAAGGGCTGTCACTCCGGCAATATGTGTGTCGCTACAGCAACAACATCGCTTTCTTATCTGACTCGCATGGTTCTGTTTTAGCTGAAATCTTGATTGCGCAGCCACCTCAATTTTTATAGGGCTCGAACATTCCAGACCTTTGTCATGTCTGCCATCAATTGTCCGGCCAAGCCTACACAGCTGAGCCCCAGGTCTCTTTGGACCAATCCAGTCCAAATGGCTCGTTTCCTTCACCTGGATATCGAAACAAACGAAAATATATTGCTGTTACAACAACAACTTCCGATGCAGGAATATATCGACAATTTTTCGTTAACTTCGTCAACTTTTCCCTTAGTATGGTTGGCTTTGTGTCAACAACTGCTTATTAATTGTGTAACGAGGAAGAAATCATCAGACCATATTTTTTTGGTACATAGAATACTCGTATCAGTGCATACTCTTTGATAAAGCCATACTGGGAACTGTCTAATTCTCTACGTTTGATCGGTAAGCAGCAGGATAATAGCATAGCTTTATTCCTGCTTTATTATTTATATTTTCTTATTATATGGATATTTTAAGCAAAAGTTCAATTTGAGTTTGAGACCCCATTTACAAATCTGAATAAAGGGAAAAATAAAATTAGCATCGCCAATAGATGTCGCTTTTGTATAAATTGGCTAGGCAAAGACGATTTATACAAAAACAGATTATGAGATTTTTCGTCTGCAAGCTCTAGATGCCAGAGCAGACAAATAAACGACTTCACATTCAAAGAGTATGTAACGGGTGATCAATCTATAGGTATTTTTTTCAATAGGGGTTTTTCCACAGATTACGCGAGAGATGTGTTTTACTTTATTTTTTATTTTCAGTATTGTTTGCAATTTCTTCATGAAAAGACTTACACCGCAACAACGTCTTCAAATTGCGCAACTGTATTTTGGAAATGATAAGATCCACTGTTTTTGACCAAAATTTTGTTCAGTGACTAGGTCCATTTCAGGCTTAACGTCAAAGTCTATAAACAAAATAGTCGCATTTGGGCTGAAAAGCAACCAGAAGGATTCCAGAGTTAACATTATACCCTGAGAAAACCACGGTTTGGTGCGGTTTATGGGATGGCGGAATCATCGCTTCATATTTTTTTAAATTGGTGATGGCCGGATCGTAACCGTGAATGGTACTCGCTATCTGAAATCAAAGCCCGTAATCTTGTCGACATTTGGTTTCAACAGGACGGTGGCACTTACCATACAGGTGCTGAAACAATTGATTTTTTGAGAGGTAGTTTTGAAGATCAGCTAATTTTACGTATATATATATATATATATATATATATATATATATATATATATATATATATATATATATATATATATATATATATATATATATATATATATATATATATATATATATATATATATATATATATATATATATATATATATATATATATATATATATATATATATATATATATATATATATATATATATATATATATATATATATATATATATATATATATATATATATATATATATATAATATATATATATATATATATATATATATATATATATATATATATATATATATATATATATATATATATATATATATATATATATATATATATATGTATATATATATATATATATAAATATATTACATATGTTGATGCTGTTGCGAATGCGACTGCGGGTTAGTCTTATAGTTTGATGATGATGGCGACGAAGTCGAAAGTGTAGACGACGATGATGACACCCAATGCAGAGATCCACAGCGGACTACGTTGATACAGCCTGTTGTGGTTCAGACCACAAAAGCTCCTAAAGTTTGCATTAATTTTGTTGCGCAAGCAATGGCTTCGGAAGAAAATTATTGAGGTCATTAAAACTATCAGGCAGGTCTGAACGACATTTAATGTAGTGTTAGCGTTAATGCAGTGCTAAAGATTGTAGCCCAAAGATTTCACCAGACGGTTTAACTCGAATCTTCGGAAAAGGGCTGTCACTCCGGCAATATGTGTGTCGCTACAGCAACAACATCGCTTTCTTATCTGACTCGCATGGTTCTGTTTTAGCTGAAATCTTGATTGCGCAGCCACCTCAATTTTTATAGGGCTCGAACGTTCCAGACCTTTGTCATGTCTGCCATCAATTGTCCGGCCAAGCCTACACAGCTGAGCCCCAGGTCTCTTTGGACCAATCCAGTCCAAATGGCTCGTTTCCTTCACCTGGATATCGAAACAAACGAAAATATATTGCTGTTACAACAACAACTTCCGATGCAGGAATATATCGACAATTTTTCGTTAACTTCGTCAACTTTTCCCTTAGTATGGTTGGCTTTGTGTCAACAACTGCTTATTAATTGTGTAACGAGGAAGAAATCATCAGACCATATTTTTTTGGTACATAGAATACTCGTATCAGTGCATACTCTTTGATAAAGCCATACTGGGAACTGTCTAATTCTCTACGTTTGATCGGTAAGCAGCAGGATAATAGCATAGCTTTATTCCTGCTTTATTATTTATATTTTCTTATTATATGGATATTTTAAGCAAAAGTTCAATTTGAGTTTGAGACCCCATTTACAAATCTGAATAAAGGGAAAAATAAAATTAGCATCGCCAATAGATGTCGCTTTTGTATAAATTGGCTAGGCAAAGACGATTTATACAAAAACAGATTATGAGATTTTTCGTCTGCAAGCTCTAGATGCCAGAGCAGACAAATAAACGACTTCACATTCAAAGAGTATGTAACGGGTGATCAATCTATAGGTATTTTTTTCAATAGGGGTTTTTCCACAGATTACGCGAGAGATGTGTTTTACTTTATTTTTTATTTTCAGTATTGTTTGCAATTTCTTCATGAAAAGACTTACACCGCAACAACGTCTTCAAATTGCGCAACTGTATTTTGGAAATGATAAGATCCACTGTTTTTGACCAAAATTTTGTTCAGTGACTAGGTCCATTTCTGGCTTAACGTCAAAGTCTATAAACAAAATAGTCGCATTTGGGCTGAAAAGCAACCAGAAGGATTCCAGAGTTAACATTATACCCTGAGAAAACCACGGTTTGGTGCGGTTTATGGGATGGCGGAATCATCGCTTCATATTTTTTTAAATTGGTGATGGCCGGATCGTAACCGTGAATGGTACTCGCTATCTGAAATCAAAGCCCGTAATCTTGTCGACATTTGGTTTCAACAGGACGGTGGCACTTACCATACAGGTGCTGAAACAATTGATTTTTTGAGAGGTAGTTTTGAAGATCAGCTAATTTTACGTTTTAGACCGGTGAGTTGGCCTCCTAGATCGTGTGATATCACACCTAAAGATTTTTTTTTGGGCTAAGTAAAGTCCAAATTCTATGCTGACAAATCAGCTACGATTCAGGTTTTGGAAGCCAACATTATATGTGTCATTAACGCCATACCGGTCGAAATGCACGAACGAGTCATCTAAAATTGGACTCTCAGAATGGACACCCTGAGGCGTAGTTGCGGTCAACATTTGAAGGAATTTTTTAAATAAATGGCATAAAATTTCCATTCGAATGAACAATAAAGATTCCACACTTGATTTAAATTTTTGTATTTTTTTTATTTTGGAAAAAAACCTCTAAATGGACCACCCTATACATAAGAGTATATATATCAAAATAAATTTCTTTAACTCCGAACCTTAACTGTTCGATTGACGAGCTAGAAATGGCTTCACTTGGGCATTGTTTTTGAGGGAAATTATATTTGGTTAGAGGAAAATTATACTATGAAAAGTCGCATTTTTGAATCTTTTAAAACGAATCTTCAAAGATACTAGTGGCCTCCGCCACAGGCATGCATGATTTGTCATTGCTGGCACCTACGTTCTAATCCACACCCCCTATACATCAACCACTCTTTCCCGCGGGACTACCGTTAGGTAATACTTTGCGAGGGCTGGTTAACATTTACGCTAATCTTGTCGACATTTGGTTTCAACAGGACGGTGGCACTTACCATACAGGTGCTGAAACAATTGATTTTTTGAGAGGTAGTTTTGAAGATCAGCTAATTTTACGTATATATATATATATATATATATATATATATATATATATATATATATATATATATATATATATATATATATATATATATATATATATATATATATATATATATATATATATATATATATATGTATATATATATATATATATAAATATATTACATATGTTGATGCTGTTGCGAATGCGACTGCGGGTTAGTCTTATAGTTTGATGATGATGGCGACGAAGTCGAAAGTGTAGACGACGATGATGACACCCAATGCAGAGATCCACAGCGGACTACGTTGATACAGCCTGTTGTGGTTCAGACCACAAAAGCTCCTAAAGTTTGCATTAATTTTGTTGCGCAAGCAATGGCTTCGGAAGAAAATTATTGAGGTCATTAAAACTATCAGGCAGGTCTGAACGACATTTAATGTAGTGTTAGCGTTAATGCAGTGCTAAAGATTGTAGCCCAAAGATTTCACCAGACGGTTTAACTCGAATCTTCGGAAAAGGGCTGTCACTCCGGCAATATGTGTGTCGCTACAGCAACAACATCGCTTTCTTATCTGACTCGCATGGTTCTGTTTTAGCTGAAATCTTGATTGCGCAGCCACCTCAATTTTTATAGGGCTCGAACGTTCCAGACCTTTGTCATGTCTGCCATCAATTGTCCGGCCAAGCCTACACAGCTGAGCCCCAGGTCTCTTTGGACCAATCCAGTCCAAATGGCTCGTTTCCTTCACCTGGATATCGAAACAAACGAAAATATATTGCTGTTACAACAACAACTTCCGATGCAGGAATATATCGACAATTTTTCGTTAACTTCGTCAACTTTTCCCTTAGTATGGTTGGCTTTGTGTCAACAACTGCTTATTAATTGTGTAACGAGGAAGAAATCATCAGACCATATTTTTTTGGTACATAGAATACTCGTATCAGTGCATACTCTTTGATAAAGCCATACTGGGAACTGTCTAATTCTCTACGTTTGATCGGTAAGCAGCAGGATAATAGCATAGCTTTATTCCTGCTTTATTATTTATATTTTCTTATTATATGGATATTTTAAGCAAAAGTTCAATTTGAGTTTGAGACCCCATTTACAAATCTGAATAAAGGGAAAAATAAAATTAGCATCGCCAATAGATGTCGCTTTTGTATAAATTGGCTAGGCAAAGACGATTTATACAAAAACAGATTATGAGATTTTTCGTCTGCAAGCTCTAGATGCCAGAGCAGACAAATAAACGACTTCACATTCAAAGAGTATGTAACGGGTGATCAATCTATAGGTATTTTTTTCAATAGGGGTTTTTCCACAGATTACGCGAGAGATGTGTTTTACTTTATTTTTTATTTTCAGTATTGTTTGCAATTTCTTCATGAAAAGACTTACACCGCAACAACGTCTTCAAATTGCGCAACTGTATTTTGGAAATGATAAGATCCACTGTTTTTGACCAAAATTTTGTTCAGTGACTAGGTCCATTTCTGGCTTAACGTCAAAGTCTATAAACAAAATAGTCGCATTTGGGCTGAAAAGCAACCAGAAGGATTCCAGAGTTAACATTATACCCTGAGAAAACCACGGTTTGGTGCGGTTTATGGGATGGCGGAATCATCGCTTCATATTTTTTTAAATTGGTGATGGCCGGATCGTAACCGTGAATGGTACTCGCTATCTGAAATCAAAGCCCGTAATCTTGTCGACATTTGGTTTCAACAGGACGGTGGCACTTACCATACAGGTGCTGAAACAATTGATTTTTTGAGAGGTAGTTTTGAAGATCAGCTAATTTTACGTTTTAGACCGGTGAGTTGGCCTCCTAGATCGTGTGATATCACACCTAAAGATTTTTTTTTGGGCTAAGTAAAGTCCAAATTCTATGCTGACAAATCAGCTACGATTCAGGTTTTGGAAGCCAACATTATATGTGTCATTAACGCCATACCGGTCGAAATGCACGAACGAGTCATCTAAAATTGGACTCTCAGAATGGACACCCTGAGGCGTAGTTGCGGTCAACATTTGAAGGAATTTTTTAAATAAATGGCATAAAATTTCCATTCGAATGAACAATAAAGATTCCACACTTGATTTAAATTTTTGTATTTTTTTTATTTTGGAAAAAAACCTCTAAATGGACCACCCTATACATAAGAGTATATATATCAAAATAAATTTCTTTAACTCCGAACCTTAACTGTTCGATTGACGAGCTAGAAATGGCTTCACTTGGGCATTGTTTTTGAGGGAAATTATATTTGGTTAGAGGAAAATTATACTATGAAAAGTCGCATTTTTGAATCTTTTAAAACGAATCTTCAAAGATACTAGTGGCCTCCGCCACAGGCATGCATGATTTGTCATTGCTGGCACCTACGTTCTAATCCACACCCCCTATACATCAACCACTCTTTCCCGCGGGACTACCGTTAGGTAATACTTTGCGAGGGCTGGTTAACATTTACGCTATCATTACATCATATTTTCTTGCTTCAAGGTTTCGAAGGCGTTCCGCTTTCTGCAGCTCTTTCAGTACTGTCACCGTGTGCGTTTAGATCTTCTTCAAGTTTTTCGAACGTTGGAGAAAAAATTGCAAAACATGTTCGGGGCCCGGAATATCCATAATGGATGTCCTGAATTTGGGACAGTTAAACACAACGTCTCTGCGGTTTCCTCCTCCTTCACACAGTTTGGGCACTCAGGCGAGCTGACATCTCTAAATCTGTACAAGTATTTTCTAAAACATCCATGGGCTGTCAAGAATTGTGTTAGGTAGTAGTTTACCTCGCCCTGGGACCTATTTGTCCAGTCGGATATAAGAGGGATCAACTGGTGCGTCCATATACCTTTCGTACTGTTGTCCCACCTTGCTTGCCACATTTGCATGGATACCTCTCTTTCGGCCTTTAATATGTCTTTTGGTTTAGCAGGGTCTTGTCTCGAGTTGTATATTCGCCGCATTTCATCCACCAGTATGTCAGTCGGCATCATCCCTGCCACCACGAAAACTGATTCATCCGATATGGTGCGGAATCCGCTTATTGTTAGTAGGGCACTCAGTCGATAAATTGGCGTTAGCTGTCCTTTGGCCTCCTTCCTTTAAATCGCGACTGCCCATACTGAAGCCGCATATAGGATTACGGCCTTAACGACTGCCGCTAGTAGTCTCCTTCAAACCTTCTTGGGTCTTCCGATTGGGTAACATCCTGGCTAGAGCCGCCTGTATTCGGGAAGCCTTTCCGTTCGTGTAGTTGATATGTAGTTAAAGTTGAGCCTGTTATCGAGCATAACCCAAATGTACTTAAGAGCCTGCGAAAAACGAGCGAAGTGGTCTCCAACTCTTATGCTCATGTATATTTTTCCTGCCATAATCAGCACCGTTTGTCATCAGCAAGCTCCAGACCTGACGTTTCTAACCACGTGCGCACCTGGTGAATAACGTCGTTTGTCATATACTCTATTTGTTAAATATGCTTGGCAATAGTCACAATGGCAATATCGTCAGTGGGTCGAGCACTGATCTCTGTGGAACGCCGGCAGTAACTTGGTAGATAGCTTCAGTCAGGGCCGGGACTTTGACGTCACCTTTTTTAGAACAGGCTACGAAGATTTCCTAAACTGTGATTGCGAGAACTTCTTCGGTTCCATGTGTCAATTGGCGACAAGGAGCGAAGGAGTTTCAATTATTTTACGGAGCACGGTGGGACATGATATTTGATGTGATTTACGGCCCCCAGTTTCTTTATAAAACTTTGTAGACTATGCCCCCTGGTTTTATGTTTGCTTCGTCACAGATTTTTCTAAAACTAGCCTTTTTGCTGTTTGCAATAGCTTTTTTTCAATATCCTCCTCAGATGTGTAAAAAGGCCAACTTCTCCCCCGCTTGGACGGTATTCAAGCGGGGGAGAAGTTGGCCTTAGCATTGTTGCGTCGAAGGCGTTGGTAATCATAGTGCCCAAGTCCTGTGAGAGCTGGTTCGCTGTGCCAGTTGTAAGTTGGTACAGCTTGCCAATTATTCGCTGTGCAAAGGTCTCCAGTAGGCTGCGCCCCCTGGCATTGGTATTTCCGCTTCCCCATTCCAGTACCCAAGCTTTACCCGGCAAATCACCACGGGTAATCTTAGTCAAGCGTCTGCGATCAGGATCTCCAGCATATTTTGGTATTCCCCATGTGACCATCTCGGGGAGCGTAGCAAAGTAGAAAATACGCCCTTAACTTTTGCTCGTACAAATCCCTCATATTTTAGTGTCTCCTGTAAAGCATGACGGCCACATGTCTATATAGCTGTTTTTCTGATTTATCGCCTATCCACAAAGTGCATTGTGGAATTCGGTGCGGTTCGCTGACTATAGCTACGTCCATTTTCTTCTCTTTAACAGGTTGGGAGAGATGGTCTTGCGCCGCCTCGCAGTGGTATAAGTTTAGTTGCACCACTCCCATTTCCGTCCTTGTAGTTTAAGAGTGTTCTTGAATACAGAACATTTCCCGTTTTCTGCTACGTGCCTTGCGTCTTTCATACTATTCTGCGCACACAACATGCATTGTGGTTAAAATTAAAAGCCTGGCAAATATATGTCCTCCTTCTGGGTAATTTCATGTGTGTCTTTTACCTCAATAATCATTTTATGTTTGAGGCTTCGAGCCAATGCTTGGTTTCCTGGAAAGTCTCCAATTGCGCCTCTAAAAACATCCGCCTTTTCGCCCTTTTCCTTAAGCTGTAAGAGCAGATCTCCTTTTTGGGTTCTTCTAATTCTCGTTACGTTGTCGGTCAGTTGACTAAGTTTCGGGTCCGAATTAACCAAGTAGGAAACTACGCTGATATTTTTTGGTAGGTTAAATCGGACCCGAAACTTAGTCAACCGAGCGACAACGTAACGAGAATTCGAAGAAATGATATAAACATGCAATGTAAAAAAGGAGGGGAATTTCCGTTTTAATAAAGAGGACATTTACCTTTTCTTCCTATTTACAGTAGATAACAATAATAAAAATCGACAATAGCATGGCACAGGTATTTTTTTTTTTAAAAAAGTGGCACATATTTATAATAAGGAAGCAAACAATGCAAAAAGTTGCACAAAAAAATAACACAAAGAATAAGTGGCACAAAAGTGTCCCAACAGAAAAAAAAGTTGAAAATGCCACTTTAGTGGCCCAACGGTAAAGCTATTTAGTAATTATTTTCTTAGTTTAATGTACAAGAGTGTGACTTGACTCATATAAGTATAAACAAATATAATCTCATGACGTTCTTTAGGTGTCTCTGACCTTTGACACGTTGGTTCAACCTGTTTTAACTCTCTGACAAAATTTTCCTTATTGTACAGTCGTGATAGTAGTATTTCAAGCACCATTTCCTTTATTTTTCAAAACGAATTTTATACCCTCCAACATATTTAATTTCGACTTCCAACAGCACGAAACACTGATCTAAGGCCCAATAGAATATGTATATTATTGATGTTAAGACAATCTAGGCATCCATGCCCGCCCTTCCGCCTGTGTGTCGGTTCAACCACGTAGCGGTTAAACTAGTCTACATGGGATCATAAAATTTTGCACGATGATGGCGAGCGATGAAGCTGTTTGAGAAATCGGCCACTTTTTTCAGAATTTGCGTAACAAATCATAATTTTTGTGGACAGACAATGGCTAAAATGTGCAATAAATACCTCAAAAAAGGCATAGTTGCTGAATGTTTTAGGTATTTTTAATATTCTACAAACTGTCCAAAACTTTTATCTACACAAGAAACAAAAAAAAATCTTCAAGCTTATGCCTATCAGTTTTGAAAGAAATTGGGTTATAAAAGGTAATAATTTGCTTCGGCAGGTTTCACAACATGACTAAGAGCATTGTAGAGAAATTGGTAATCGCAGGAAAAACACGAGTATCTGGTTTCTATTTTAAAAAAAATCGACATAGGCCAACGGCGAGTTTTACCGATGCTGGATCCAATCCCAAGAATGCCGGCTCTATGTACCGGATTGACCCGAAGAAACTCTCTTCGGCCAGGAGCAGTCACCCCAACTATATGTGTTTTTTGTTCGTCCCTTTTTTTCGTCGTGGGAGCACCACTTCCCGGAGTGCCTGCTACCAATATTACTGGTCCGAGCCGGGATCGAAGAAATACCGGGACCTTGGAGGTGCTCGAATTGTCAGAATCGTATACACAATCGTGCTACGTCTGTAAGGTATAATCGTTGCACCGAGTGGGTGCTCTTTAGGAGCTTTTGTGGTCTGTACCACAACAGGCTGTATCAACGTAGTCCGCTGTGGATCTCTGCATTGGGTGTCATCATCGTCGTCTACACTTTCGACTTCGTCGCCATCATCATCAAACTATAAGACTAACCCGCAGTCGCATTCGCAACACCATCAACATATGTATATATATATATAGGGTGTCCAAAGAAGAGCGCAATTTTAAATTATAAATAAAACACAGATATTTAAGAAAAAATCGTGAAACTTTATTATATCGTAAAGTAGACAGAATGAGGTTATGTATGGAACAATATATCGTGCAGATGGCCGCCGCGGCTTTGCTGGCATGCACGCGACCTTTTAATGAAATTTTCAATAACCGTTTTGCATGAATGCTGCGGTATTTCATTAATGCAGCGTCCAATTTCGTCTTTTAAGGCTTGAGTCGTCGTCGGCTTATTCGCGTAAACCATCGACTTCAAAAAACCCCAAAGAAAAAAATCTAATGGTGTTAAATCGCACGATCTAGACGGCCAATTCTGATCTCCAAAACGCGAAATAACACGACCGGGAAAAGACTGATGCAGCAATTGAATTGTTTCTCTGGCTGTGTGACATGTGGCGCCGTCTTGTTGGAACCACATGCCCTCCACATTCATTTCTTCAATTCTAGGCAAGAAAAAACTGGTTATCATTTCACGATACCAAACACCATTGACTGTTTGCGCTTGACCTGCCTCAATTTCACCACACAGTGACACGTTGAGGATGCATTTGCTTCTCGTGAATCACTCGAGGATTTTCCGCACCCCAAATGCGACAATTCTGCCTATTGACGAAGCCAAGCCAAGCCAAGCCATATATATATATATATATATATATATATATATATATATATATATATATATATATATATATATATATATATATATATATATATATATATATATATATATATATATATATATATATATATATATATATATATATATATATATATATATATATATATATATATATATATATATATATATATATATATATATATATATATATATATATATATATATATATATATATATATATATATATATATATATATATATATATATATATATATATATATATATATATATATATATATATATATATATATATATATATATATACATATATATATACATATATATATACATATATATATATATATATATATATATATATATATATATATATATATATATATATATATATATATATATATATATATATATATATATATATATATATATATATAAGTATACACCACTGCTTGCTGATGCCAAAGTTTGCATTAATTTTGTTGCGCAAGCAAAGGCTTCGGAAGAAAATTATTGAGGCCATTAAAACTATCAGGCAGGTCTGAACGACATTTAATGTAGTGTTAGCGTTTATGTAGTGCTAAAGATTGTAGCCCAAAGATTTCACCAGACGGTTTAACTCGAATCTTCGGACAAGGGCTGTCACTCCGGCAATATGTGTGCCGCTACAGCAACAACATCGCTTTCTTGTCTGACTCGCGTGGTTCTGTCTCAGCTGAAATCTGGATTGCGCAGCCACCTCAATTTTTATAGGGCTCGAACGTTCCGGACCTTTGTCATGTCTGCCATCAATTGTCCGGCCAAGCCCACACAGCTGACCCCGAGGTCTCTTTGGACCCATCCAGTCCAAATGGCGCGTTTCCTTCACCTGGATATCGAAACAAACGAAAATATATTGCTGTTACAACAACAACTTCCGATGCAGGAATATATCGACAATTTTTCGTTAACTTCGTCAACTTTTCCCTTAGTATGGTTGGCTTTGTGTCAACAGCTGCTTATTAATTGTGTAACGAGGAAGAAATCATCAGACCAAATTTTTTGGTACATAGAATACTCGTATCAGTGCATACTCCTTGATAAAGCCATACTGGGAACTGTCTAATTCTCTACGTTTGATGGGTAAGCAGCAGGATAAGAGCATTGCTTTATTCCTGCTTTATTATTTATATTTTCTTATTATATGGATATTTTAAGCAAAAGTTCAATTTGAGTTTGAGACCCCATTTACAAATCTGAATAAAGGGAAAAATAAAATTAGCATCGCCAATAGATGTCGCTTTTGTATAAATTGGCAAGGCAAAGACGATTTATACAAAAACAGATTATGAGATTTTTCGTCTGCAAGCTCTAGATGCCAGTGCAGACAAATAAACGACTTCACATTCAAAGAGTATGTAACGGGTGATCAATCTATAGGTATTTTTTTCAATAGGGTTTTTTTCCACAGTTTACGCGAGAGCTGTGTTTTACTTTATTTTTTATTTTCAGTATTGTTTGCAATTTCTTCATGAAAAGACTTACACCGCAACAACGTCTTCAAATTGCGCAACTGTATTTTGGAAATGATAAGATCCACTGTTTTTGACCAAAATTTTGTTCAGTGACTAGGTCCATTTCTGGCTTAACGGCAAAGTCTATAAACAAAATAATCGCATTTGGGCTGAAAAGCAACCAGGAGGATTCCAGAGTTAACATTATACCCTGAGAAAACCACGGTTTGGTGCGGTTTATGGGATGGCGGAATCATCGCTTCATATTTTTTTAAATTGGTGATGGCCGGATCGTAACCGTGAATGGTGCTCGCTATCTGAAATTAAAGCCCGTAATCTTGACGACATTTGGTTTCAACAGGACGGTGGCACTTACCATACAGGTGCTGAAACAATTGATCTTTTGAGAGGTAGTTTTGAAGATCAGCTAATTTTACGTTTTAGACCGGTGAGTTGACCTCCTAGATCGTGTGATATCACACCTAAAGATTTTTTTTGGGGCTAAGTAAAGTCCAAATTCTATGCTGACAAATCAGCTACGATTCAGGTTTTGGAAGCCAACATTATATGTGTCATTAACGCCATACCGGTCGAAATGCACGAACGAGTCATCTAAAATTGGACTCTCAGAATGGACACCCTGAGGCGTAGTTGCGGTCAACATTTGAAGGAATTTTCAAAAAAAAAAATGGCATAAAATTTCCTTTCGAATGAACAATAAAGATTCCACACTTGACTTAAATTTTTGTATTTTTTTATTTTGGAAAAAAAACCTGTAAATGGACCACCCTATACATAAGAGTATATATATCAAAATAAATTTCTATAACTCCGAACCTTAACTGTTCGATTGACGAGCTAGAAATGGCTTCACTTGGGCATTGTTTTTGAGGGAAATTATATTTGGTTGGAGGAAAATTATAATATGAAAAGTCGTATCTTCAAAGATACTAGTGGCCTCCGCCACAGGCATGCATGATTTGCCATTGCTGGCACCTACGTACTAATCCACACCCCCTATACATCAACCACTCTTTCCCGCGGGACTACCGTTAGGTATTACTTTGCGAGGGCTTGTTAACATTTACGCTATCATTACATCATATGTTCTTGCTTCAAGGTTTCGAAGGCGTTCCGCTCTCTGTAGATCTTTCAGTACTGTCACCGTGTGCGTTTTGATCTTCCCCCAGTTTTTCGAACGTTGGAGAAAAAATTGCAAAACATGTTCGGGCCCGGAATATCCATAATGGATGTCCTGAATTTGGGACAGTGAAACACAACGTCTCTGCAGTCTCCTCCTCCTTTACACAGTTTGGGCACACAGGCGAGCTGACATCACTAAATCTGTACAAGTATTTTCTAAAACATCCATTGCCTGTCAAGAATTGTGTTAGGTAGTAGTTTACCTCGGCCTGGGACCTATTTGTCCAGTCGGATATAAGAGGGATCAACTGGTGCGTCCATATACCTTTCGTACTGTTGTCCCACCTAGCTTGCGAAGTGGTCTCCAACTCTTATGCTCATGTATATTTTTCCTGCCATAATCAGCACCGTTTGTCATCAGCCAGCTCCAGACCTGACGTTTCTAACTACGTGCGCACCTGGTGAATAACGTCTTTTGTTATATACTCTATTTGTTAAATATGCTTGGCAACAGTCACAATGGCAATATCGTCCGTGAAGCCTATTACTTTGGTACCATGATGCAGTGGTAGTCTTAGGTCTCCGTCGTACATGATATTCCACAACAGTGGGTCGAGCACTGATCCCTGTGGCTGTAACTTGGTAGATAGCTTCCGTCAGGGATAGCTTCCTAAACTGTGATTGCGAGAACTTTTTCTGTTCCATGTGTCAATTGGCGACAAGGAGCGAAGAAGTTTCAATTATTTTACGGAGCACGACGGGACACGATATTTGAGGGGATTTACGGCCCCCAGTTTCTTTATAAAACTTTGTAGGCTATGCCCCCTGGGTTTTTGTTTGCTTCGTCACAGATTTTTCTAAAACTAGCCTTTTTGCTGTTTGCAATAGCTTTTTTTCAATTTCCTCCTCATATGTGTAAAAAGGCCAACTCTCCCCCGCTTGAATACCGTCCTCAGCATTGTTGCGTCGCAGGCGTTGGTAATCATGCCCATAGTAGTAAGTTGGTACAGCTTGCCAATTATTCGCTGTGCAAAGGTCTCCAGTATGCTGCGCCCCCTGGCATTAGTATTTCCGCTTCCCCATTCCAGTACCCAAGCTTTAAAATCCCCGGCAAATCACCACGGGTAATCTTAGTCTAGCGTCTGCGATCAGGACCTCCAGCATGTTTTGGTATTCCCCATGTGACCATCTCGGTGAGCGTAGCAAATGTGGAAAAATACGCCCTTAACTTTTGCTCAAATTACAGTGTCTCCTGCAAAGCATGATGGCCACATGTCTATATAGCTGTTTTTTCGATTTATCGCCCATCCATAAAGTGCATTGTGGAATTCGGTGCGGTTCTTTGACTATAGCTACGTCCATTTTCTTCTCTTTAACAAGTTGGGAGAGATGTTCTTGCGCCGCCTCGCAGTGGTTTAAGTTTAGTTGCACCACTCTCATTTCCGTCCTTGTAGTTTAAGAGCGTTCTTGAACACAGAACATTTCCCGTTTCCTGCTACGTGCCTTGCGTCTTTCATACTATTCTGCGCACAACATGCATTGTGGGTCGTTGACACAAACTTTCGCAATGTGACCTTCTTTTCCGAATCTTCTACAACATTTTGATCATGCTCGTTATTGCAATCCCATGCCATGTGTCCGTATTTTAGGCATCTGAAGCATTTCGTGAGGGTTCGTTTCACTGTGACGCTACAATTAATCCAACCTATTTTAAGCCTAGCAGACTTAAGTAGGGAGTTTGTATAGTCAACGGACAAGCTTGTTGTAGCCATTTGCGTCTTGCTACAAGATCTTTGTAGATTTAACATCTCCGGCACCTGTAGAGCCTTGGGCCGAAGATAAGATTAAAAGCCTGGCAAATGTCCTCCTTCTCGGTAATTTCATATGTGTCTTTTACCTTGATAATCTTTTTATGTTTAAGGCTTCGAGCCGATGCTTGCTTTCCTGGAAAGTCTCCAATTGTGCCTCTAAAAACATCCGCCTTTTCGCCCATTTCCTTAAGCTGTAAGAGCAGATCTCCGTTTTGGGTTCTTCTAATTCTCGTTACGTTGTCGGTTAGTTGACTAAGTTTCGGATCCGAATTAACCTAGTAGGAGACTACGCTGATATTTTTTGGTAGGTTAAATCGGACCCGAAACTTCAACTGAGTCAACTGATCGACAACGTAACGAGAATTCGAAGAACCCAAAAAGGAGATCTGCTCTTACAGCTTAAGGAAAAGGCGGATGTTTTATATAATATTAAAATATAATTTCATGTCGATCGGGATTTAAGTCTGCGATCGGAATGAAAGTTGCACCAAGGTTAGTCCTATTGGATAGTAGTTTAGACACAAAATTTTAACGAGAGCGGTCAAGGACTCTCTGAGTTTGAGGTGATCGACTTTTGACATTTTGAGCTTACTGGTGTTTTTTTGCAGCCATGTAACTAATTACCTATTTTTCCAAGAAAAATAAATGTTTTAGATATCTATTTAACAAATCTTTTTAGAAAAAATTAAAAACAAATTAAAAAAAAAGCTGTTCACTTGCAAAATTAATTTTTTTTACTTAGGTCTTTTCCTGTAAGAACTTTATGTTCTCGTATCAAACTGCAACCTTTTTAACTATCAACAAAAATGTTTTGTAACTCAAAACAACTTTTATCAATTTTAACCATAATGTGGATATTATGCACTATTTTAATTTTTTGTCCCCATGGTTCTTAAACATTAGAAACAATTCTTATTATCGATAATATACTTATAATACCAACAATACCTAGGGAATAAAAAAGAAATGCTAAAAAGTATTTTTTTAATACCATTTATATTTAAATATTGAAAATTTTGCAATACTGAGTATAACCTGAGGAATAACCTTGGTGCAAGTTTCATTTCGATCGAAAGACATCGGTTCCAAAAGTTGGGTAACTTGACATAAAATGCACCATATGTACACATAAACCTTAAACTTCTGCGAATCCCACGGGACCCTCCAGAAAACAGTGGCAGAAAATAATAATAATAATAATATAATAAAAAAAATACAAACTTTACATTTGCCGACTGAATCAGCATGTTGTTACCCAAAACTGCGTCAGTAAACTAAGACCCAAACAATTGTTCCAATATATTGCTTTAGATGGAAGTCGCAAACCAGGTGTCGCCCACCCCAACCAGCTACCTCTTCGACTCGATATTTTGAGGTAACCCAAACTAAATTTATTTTGGGCGCTCACATACTCTCCCTTATCAGTTTTGTTTTAATGGTCTATATTATTAAATAATACTCAATATGATTCTTTTATGCGTATTCATGGCAATTACTGTATTTGTGTTAACTCATCCTAATACAATTTAGGTTTTTAAAATGGTATTCTAAGTATACATTCTCTCTTCGGATTTCTGTAAAATGCGTAATAGTTTAAAGCGGTCTAAATAAGGATACCAATTAAGACTACAACATCTGCGTCCTATTTGTACCACCATTTAACGTTAAGATATGTCCAACTCGTAAATGCAAAAGTATGGATATTTTCGAGGTCAAGTCTGTAAAATTCTAATTCAGGTTATCTATTTAAAATATGTTCTTTCAATCAAAATTTTAGTGTATACAATTCATGCAATTGGGAATCGTTTCAGAAATACTAATATACATTCATAAATATGTGTGATATAAAGGGACCTAAGGGTAAAAACAGTTTTGTTCAGGAGAGCCATTTTAAAGATTTAAATACGTGTATCTTTGGTGTACCATCACTTTCACAAAACGCGCATATCTCTGGGAGGGAACACTTTTGGGGCATGGTATCGGTCTCATTCGATGCTCAGATGTTGGCCACATCAAAAAAAAATGAAAATTGATTTTTTTACCCTTAGGTCTCTTTCTCTATGGGGTGTCACATATAGGTATTTATTAAAAAGAAATAAATTGTATGTTTTCGTTCTTAATGCTGTACGAGTACATAAATATTTTTTATTTGCATTAGTTTGAAATATTTTTGGTCTTAAAGTCGTAGGCGAATACATACATTTTTTCTTAAGCGTTTTCTAAAGTTTTTTTTTTATTATTTTTGCGTTAAGAGTTTCTTAAAAAAGAATCGGAGAATCGGTTTGAGTTGCGCTCCTCTGCTTCGTTGAAGGTTCCGCACGCATTTTATTTCAAGATTCGTTTTTGCGTCAGAAGGGATTATCTTATTTTTTTATTCCGTGGACACCAAACACGACTTGTTCTTTTATTAATTCATTATGATTGTTTATTTTTTAAAATCGTGGTTCTCTTTTATTTTTTCTTTTCTTTCAATGTTTTGTCAGGATTGATTTGGCCTTTGCGCCACACCAGGAAAATGTCTCTTTTTAGGTCAGGCCTGGCTTGTTCACCTAAGATAACTTTACTAGTAGCACTACGAGAAGTCATGACTCATGAGCCTTAAAGTCGGTTAATTTTTGAGCACATTTAATCACTTACATTTGTAGGGTGCCAAGAATTATGAGGGCTGTTGGCAAAATAAAAATTATTTCAGGGCTCGTTTTTTCCTTTAAACTTTATAGCTTCGATCATATTTTTTGTTTCACATTTTATTTCTTAATTTTAACTTTATTTCCTGGGTTCTGTTACTTGTCTTCATTTAAAAAAAAGACATGAACATTGGTTGCGATGGGATTTGGTATTTTTGCTTTGCGCATCGCGTTTAATTTTGGATTATTTTTAGCTCTTTCTTTTCTTAGACAACCATTGCCAGAAAGTTCCAAAACCAGTCTAAAAGTGTCTTTTTTCTCTACTATGGTATGGTACATTCTCGTAGCTGGTGTGACAATCCCGTTTCTTATTAAAAAAAAACATGCGTAAAACACTTTTTCTTATTGACCAGAAACATCGCCTGACCTAGTACTGCTATTTTTACCTCCTTCTTTATACCTCTTCAGATGTTACCAGATCGGCAGACCAGCTCAACTCCTAGATGTACGATAGATGTCGTTACATGCTTGTAATAGGTGCACACTATAAACCTGACCATCCTGTCAGCCTCTGCGCTATAGAATAGGGAGGACTAGCATCGTTATTGTAATCCCGCTGCCCTATTTCTTTAGCATGAAAGACGCCTATTGGATTTCCTCTTCGGTCTTCCATCTCATATAGGGAATTACCGACCGGGGCGCTAATCTACATTTTACATAGTTTTTGGTTTAATTTCGCGTTCACCTAATCCTTTAAGTCACTACGTTAAAAGTTTTGACGATAAATTTCTTGACCTGGAATGTAATTGACTTCGCGCGTGCATTTATTAAATATTTTACATCTTTTTTCATAACCATGTGGTTATCTGAATCTTTGAGAATCTGCAACTTTCGCGCTAATTTGTACGAACTCCCATGTGCCATCATGCTACGTCTCAACAAGGCAAAACACGGAGTCATACCCGTCGAGAAATGGACTGAAACTCTGTGTCTCGGTTCGCATGTGCTTCATTCCGAATGATCACACCATATTTCCGAAATCTTTTGAAGTAAAGTGTTGGCCTTTATTTGAGTGGATTATTTGGAGAACTCCAAACTTATGGAACACTTCGGATATAAGGAAAAGGCAAACGTTTCTGGAATTGGCTTATGACATCGAGGCATAGATTCCATGCGAAGTCTTCTCGGAAATGGTCTACATTGTTAACCTCGGTTCTCTTGTACACCATACCATCGACTTCCATCAAATCAGATAATTTTCCACTGTTACCCCTGACCGTTCGAACCACTTTCAAATAGTCGGTGTCTTGAAAATGCTCGGACTCTAGGTCGATCAGTACGTTTATTTCTTAAGAGATCGCTTCTTAATCATATCGCGAGAGAGTGCCCGGTACTACATTTTGAGAACCTTTCCGATGTTCTATAGTGTAGGCTTAAAGTACTAGACTCCATCGAGCCAATCGATCACAGTTTCTTATTGGTCACTTACGACTCGATTGATTATGGAATGATTACGGAAAAATCCATCAGCTCGTTATATGGTCCGAATTTTTTCACAGCCATCATTACGGCTAGGCACTCTCTTTCGGTTACGGAATAGTTTTTTTGCGCGCTTGTTAATTTGTGCGAAAAGTATGCGATATGATGGGAAACATCATTTTCGTCTGTCTGAAATAATACATATCCGAAGCCCATGTTCGAAGCATCACATTGTGTAAAGAAACGCTTTGAAAAATCAGGATTAATGAGAACGGGTGCTTTTGTCAATTCCCTTTTTCAAAGTAGAACAAATTGGGGCACCGATGGCTGCATAATTTGGAATAAATTTCCAATTCCAACATGTAGTTCCCATAAATCCTCTTACATGTTTTGGTGTCTTGGGATAGTCAAATCGGACTATAGCTAATATCCTTTCAGAATCCGCCCAGATACTTAAGTAACAACATTTGTAAGCAACATTTAGATTTGGATGCATTTATTGTCAGACCATTTTGCTTCAACGCTTTGGCTACTTGCACCAGATGAGACAGATGAGTTTCAAAATCAGGAGATACTACCAACAGGTCATCGACGTACACAAAAACCGATCTAGTAACTCGCCAGGAATGACCTTTTCCATCAGTCGGATCAGCCTCTGTGCAGCATTGCAAAGACCGAAAAGCGTTACCGTGAACTGATACAAAGGCCTTCCTGGTACTGTAAAAACTGTCTTTTCGCGGCTAGTTTTATCCAACGAAATTTTCCAGAAGGCGTCTTTAAATTCCACGCTGGATATGAAGTGTGTATCACCAAGTCGACTGAGCAGTCCCTCTACGTGCGGCGTCTTTGACGGCAAGTGAGTTTAGCTTTAGAGCATCTCGGTATAGTGGTCCAGGAACTAGAGTCACTGGATTGTTACAAGAACTTTCGCTCCGCTTAATTACTCCCATATCCAACATCATATACAGCTCCCCGTATATGAGCATCCGCACAACTGGCGAGCCTGGGTAAGTTCGTTGCTTCAGTGCAAACGAGTCTCCTGTGTCGATCTGTGGTCTGTAGGTAGGTGGTCTGAGCCATCTCACGATTTAGTTGTTTCCCAACCCTATACCGCCCGAGCCTTCTAGATATATGTAGAAGCCACAAAAATGTTGTGCCTAAGGTTTGCAAATTCTATTATCCTTTGGTGAATTGGCTTTATTAACGCGTATTTTGCTTTTCCTGACATTTTCTTTTTGTATTATTATGTAATATCTTTACTCTGCCTACAAATGGATGAACTACCAACTCAGACTCCTTTTTGTTTCACTGAGTATGGCATTGTTCAGTAAACTTTTGACTTTCCGACGTTCTCGGTGCAGGTGGCTCAAATTATTATTGGGGACACTAACTGAGCCAGCTGTGGCTTAAGATTTCCTTTCACTATCTCTACCACATCAGATTCCTACATTGGAGTGCGTTGTTTATTCCTTAGCCTTAGAACTACGTTGTAAAAATTCTCAAAGCTTTCCTGAGGTTGCTGGCGCCTATCCTTTATTTTCATTTCAATTTATTATAATCGTCTAATCCTGTTTTCCAGCGCATCCTTTAAGTCGTCCCATGAGTGTGTGTGAAGTTTCCTGTACATCCAGTACCAGTCTAATGAATCTTCTGATAGAAAAATCACGCAGTACATCTGCCCATAAGCAACAAAAGTCCTTTCGCATGTTTTAAACTCTGAATATAAAATCCTTTGCCTTCATTGTCTTTTCTGTACCATCGAAGTGCAGGCTCCACTTCTCGAGATAAATTTTTCGCGAAGACTCCATGCCGCCCGGAGTGTATACATAGCTCGCTCCCTCGCGTCGGCTTGATTTCAACTACGTGACTGGAAACTGTACCGTGGTAAAATCTGATCTTTTAAATCTAAACTATCTTACATTGTAGCAACGGGTCTTCTCGCAATAATTGCCCTAATAGAATCATGTTTTACATATTTTTAAACAAAACTAACGGTTAGTCATAGAGGCTCTGAGACACAAACCATTACAAGCTGCTACGAGGATATGATGAAAATTTTGAAATACTCTTTCATACTAGACTTGGTAGAGTTTTATATAATAAGTCCCCCAGAAGATCCCTACACGCAGAGAAATGATATGGTTACGCTATGGTAACCGCAACAATAATATGTTCTCTACAATAAAATCATGAAAAGTACGAAGTTAATGTCCTTTAACCTCTTGGTAATTCTGATCACTGCATTGTTTCATTACTGTTTTCGTATTCCGCTCTTCGTGTCACTTCGATACCAGCCCCAAAGCGGACAGTTTTTTATCTTCGAAAAGGCACGTTGAGCTGAGCTCAACCAGTTTTTTCAGCATTTTAATTGACAACTGTGCTTTCTCGACAACGACGTAAATTCTGCTGAAATGATCCAAAATATAATTTTTTTTCGAATGAAGACATTTATTCCAAATAAAGTTATGTCCGCTAAACCAGCCAAAAACGGTTGGTTTAACCAGGTATGCAGGGTTGCTGTAAGATCTTAAGAGGAGGCGTTAAGAAATTGGCGCCTGTACAAAAACCCCAATACTGAACTGCTGCGGAAACAGGCAAGAACTTCGTGTACCAGAGTGCTTAGGCGTGAAAATTTTCTACACGAACAACGTTTACGCACAAAGGTTCTTGCTTCCCCCAGGGGAAGTAAGAGCTTTTGGTTGTTTGTAAGAAGAGTAAAGGATAGTTCATCATCTATCCCAACTCTTGTTAAAGACGATCAGGCATTCACTGGCCCGGTTGATAAAGTTTACCTATTGGCTGAAGTGTTCGCAGGAAATTTTTCCTTGCCGGAAAGCAATCAACCACTCCCCGTGATCTAAAACGTATCTAGTTCCATGCCTCAGATATTTTTCGAACACGTGGGATTTAGATGGTTCTTGCGATCTCGACGTAACTAAGTCCCCAGGCCCGGATGGTATTTCGGCACTTGTCCTGTGTAATTGCTCCTCGACGCTAGCCCGTCTATTACGCAAAATCTTCAACCTTGCTTATCGTGCGGGAGTCTTCCCAGCGTGTTGGAAGGATGCGAACATCCAGCCAAAAAGGGTGAAGCCAATAATCCTGCAAATTATCGGCCAATCGCGATTTCCTCTGCGCTCTCTAAGGTAATGGAGAGCATGGATAACCACCATCTTGTGAGGTATCTAGAGTTCAACGGCCTACTTAGTGATTGACAGTATGGCTTCCGTAGAAATCGCTCTACGGGAGACCTTATGGCTTTCTTGTCAGAGCGCTGGAGTCGGTCTATCCACCAGTTTGGTGGGAGTAAGGTTGTGGCTCTGGATATCTCCAAGGCCTTCGATAGATTCTGGCACGATGCACTCTCATCAAAGCTGATGGCTTTTGGTGTCGGTGATACTTTCGCTCGTTTTATATCGAGCTTTCTTAGAGATCGCACTATAAGAGTTGTTGAAGATAAGTTCTCATCCAACAAACATAGGCTTACTGCAGGAGTACCACAGGGCTCTGTCATTTCTCCCTCTTTATTTCTTATTTTCATTGATGATCTGTTGGTTCAGACCGTGAATCCAATCTACTCCTTTGCGGGTGACAGCAACCACTGTCATTCTTATTCATTCGACCGTAGGCCGAGCCTTCAAGATATTGAAGACAAAAGGCGAATTATGGATGAGACACTTGGCCGGGATCTAATGGCCATTTTCAAATGGGGTCGAGTGAATAGAGTAGATTTTAATGCATGTAAGACACAGTGCTGCTTGTTGTCTCACAAGCGATTCGCTGACCCAACAATATCGTCATTTTCTATCTATGGTACGGATATTGAACAATCAGAAGCTCTTGATGTTCTGGGCATGAAAACACAGGCTGACTTCCAAAATGTTAGTTGCTTTGTATTTGAACAAAGTTTAGTGTTTCATAACGCCGCTGTACAAAACTTTTACAATGCATACCATTTCAAAACGTCGCCAATGAGTATTTGTAACGCAGTTAAAAAGCAATCAGGCATCGGCTTTATAGTTGATGCTTTGACATTCATTTGTTTACGAAAAACAATGGCCGACGGACAAATGTAAGTATTTTTTTGATAATAAAATTAATATAAACCCCTGATAAATATTTTAATAAATTTTTCAGAGAAAAGAAATGGAACCACGACCAGAAAAAACTGCTCCTTACGACAAGGTTGCGCAACGAACCAGATTTCTGTGCAAAGCGCAAAAAACGGACTGTGTTATGGGAAAAGGTCTTGCGGGAAATTAAAGAAGTGGATGATGCCTTTCCATTCTCGCGGGATGATATCACCAGAAAATTTCTAAACTTCTGTGTGACATATAAGCGAATTAAAAAACGCAATAACACTTCTGGAGAAGCAGCCACAACTTGGGAGTTTTTCGAGGAAATGGACGAAGTCTATGGTTCCCGGGCTAATGTTTCTGTTCCTGCCTCAAGTTTAGAAAGTTCTCTTTATGATATTCTCACAGACACAGACACGCAGGGGGATCCTCCTGAAATCGTTATGTCACCAGAACCTGCTGCGAAAAAGAAAAAGTGTGAAGTTTTAGAATTTTTAAAGCAACAGGCCGGCGACGATAAAGAATCAATACAAACCTTGATAAAAATAGAGGAAAAGAAGTTAGATGTGGAAAAGCAGAAGTTGGAAGAAATGCGCAGTTTGCGTATTCTCTTAAGTGAAGCTTTGAACAAAAAATAGTATAAAAATGTGGTTTGAAGAGACTTCTTTAATGTTAACCTTGTGTTGTTCCAAAAATGAATTTAAACATTTTACCTTTATAGGTTTAAGTGCCTTTATTGTACCTCAAAATGAATTTAGCTGTGAGAAATTTTAAGTTATTTTTATTAGTTAAAAAACTATGGATTTTAAAGCTGATATTTTTTTAAATAAAATATAATAATTACTCAAATTAAATCAAAAAATTCATTTTATTTTTTCAAAACAAACGTATTCATATGTACATATATTAAAATAAATGTCAACGAATGCAAAGAGTAATCAAAAATAGCTCTAATATTAATTTATTGTTAAGCTGAAATAAGCGTTGTCAGCTCTATTCTCTTCCTTTTAGCTTCGTCCTTTTGTGAAGCAGTACTGGTATGTACTGCACTATCAATGCTGAAACGTATAATGTTGCTTTCAACTTCAATATCATCCACGTTCGATTTCTCATTTTCAATTATTACATTATGAAGTACCAAACAGGCCATAATAATCTGCTTTGCTAGAGCTATATTTTGTATTTCAATATAATTTAAAATTCTAAATTTTTTCTTCAAAATGCCAAACGCCTGCTCTACAAAAACTCTGGTAGAACTTAACACGTAATTAAATCGTTTTTGTTCTTGCGTGAGATATCCGTTATCCTTATATGGCGTCATTAAAAATGTTTCAAGCGGATAAGCACCATCCCCCAAAAGATGACATTCTGGTGGTATTTTTATCTCTTTATTGGCAATAGCTTTTCGGATTGGACTATTATGCCACACAGACGCGTCATGACATCTGCCGGGATAGCCAACAAAAACATCGAGAAATCGCATGTTACTATCTACAATAGCCTGGAGGAATTTGTTAAGATTGAGAGTATAACGATTTAACTAAGGTTACCTGTACTACTAAGGAGTATGTCCCCTTTCTATTGTAGTAACTGATGCTATCCTTCAATGGTTGAGATATCCGAATATGGGTTCCGTCGATGCAACCCATTACAAAAGGGAACGGAAGTGCGCGGCTAGCCTCAAACTGCTCCATTGTCCTTCTTTGGGATATCTCGGTTGATGGAAATGTTATTATTTTACTCTTGAGTAACAAAATTACTTTAATTGTTTTCTTAAATGACCTATATGCCGTTGCTGCTTCTACACCAAATCGATCACTTAATTCTCTAAAGCTGTTTTGATTGCTTACTTTCCATAGTGTTATGTACATCGATTTTGTCAAGGGTAAACAAGGTCTTCCTTGGTCGCGCTTTGGCCACAAAGGCTCTAGCATATTTTTCAAAGACTAAAACAAAAAAGGTTTGGAAATTGAATGGATAAAAATGCTAATACATATTTACCTTAAAAGTATTAGTATTCATTCTAAAGTGGCTGCTAAATACATCGTCCGGCATTTTTGATATAACTTCAAAAAAGTTGCAAGTTTTTGGTATCTTTCTTCGTTGTAATTGCTTTGGTATAGTACCAAAAAAAAAACACTTCTTTTTCTTTTTAAGGACTTTATTAATTCCACCGAATTTTGAGCATAGTTTCCACTTGAACTCTCTGATAAATTAATAAAATTTTCAAAAAAAAACTTTAAAGGCTACGCTTTCCATTTTTGTTTTGTTAAAGAGTACAAATTTTTTTAAATATGATGCATTGCAATACTTGCATTTCATATTGTAAATGTAAACAAAGTACATGGTTGCATTGTAAGGGAACTTTGCATATGTACGAAATTTAAATACCGTAGCAGACTTGCATACAAACTTTGTATTGATACATTTTGGAAGTCAGCCACACTGTGACGCTCGTTGGGCGAGACATGTATTCGAAGTGTCGAAAGAAGCACTCAAGTGCATAGGCTTTTTAAAGCGGTGCAAGAAATATTTCACTCCTTCTGATCTTTTTAATATCTATACAACTTACATCAGGCCGAAGATGGAATACAACTCCCATATGGGGGCAGGTGCTCCAAAATCATCCTTGGATCTACTTGACCGTGTTCAAAGGAGAGTGATGGTGCTGATAGGTGACAGTAGGGTATCCAACTCTATTGTTTCCCTTGAGCATCGTCGGAATGTGGGTTGCGTGACGCTGTTCTATCGTTACTTTCTTGGTGTGTGTTCATCAGAAATCCTTCGCCTTATTCCTGACGTGAGGATGTTCGGCAGCGATACACTACTTTCTAGGAATTCACACCCGTTTGTTATCGATTGGCCAGTTGACCGCACTATACACTACGGTTCAAATTCTTTTTGCTCGTATATTCCGTATGAGGAATCGACTTCCGGCAAATATGTTTCCCACTAATTAAGACATCCAGAAATTCAAGACAAGTGTCAATAAACATTACTCCCTCTTCCCCCCTCCGATTCTTTACTTTCCACTCGCCAACGCAATGCACCGCATGTATAGGGGTAGTCCCCTGAGTGTTGGTTAGTTAAAAAAAATTAACATAACAAAACAGGTTTTATAGAGCATACATGTATGTGTGTGCATATGTTTTTATGATAAACAAAAAAACACATACACACGATACAGTGAATGGTTGTTGTCCAGTAAAAAAATAACAAGAATCGGAAGGTAGTTCGAGGGATTTTTATTGTGTTTACTTTGTACTTTTTTACTTTGTAAAGTACTCTAATACCGACTGGTTGTCGTTTATTTAAAATTTGCCTGCACTTAAGTATATGCCTTTGATCGTGGTTTAATCACATTTGTTTCTTGGGGTCTACGGATGGTGAAGTGGCATTTACCCCTGCTGGGAACTAAATGTATTTTCGACTGCCGTTGACATTATATTTTTGTTTCTTGGATGATATGTTCAATAAAAACATGGCCTCAATTATGGCTATTAATTTATTGTAATGCAATTTAAAAACAACATTACCCAATCCTTATGAATAATTTTGGGGATCATAGTAAGGTTGAGTGTTTGGGTGTGAATCATACTATGGTTGTGTGGATCATAGTATGGTTGCGTGTGAATCATACTATAGTTGTAAGGATCATACTATAGTTGTATGAGAAACAAACTATGGTTGTGAGGATCATAATATGGTTGTGAAGATAATAGTATGGTTGAGTGTGAATCATACTATTGTTGTGAGGATCATAGTATGGTTGAGTATCAATCATACTATGGTTGTAGGGATCATAGTATGGTTATGTGTGAATCATAATATTGTTGTGAGGATCATAATAATGTTGTGTCACAACCATATACCCAACATTAGTGTGATCCTCTTTGAATATTGTCACCCCAACCATACTTTTTTTTCTGTGTGTAAACAATGTAATGGAAATCAGAAATATCGGCCCTTTACCTGGGCGCCATTTTGTTACTGCCTACGTTGTAGCTCATCCACTGTCTCCTTTGGCACCCATCTGCTCATATCACAAAGTTATGACCCGGCTAGCTCAGTCGGTAGAGCATGAGACTCTTAATCTTAGGCTGATGGCAGAGTGCGCGCCCAAAGCGTAGCTGAGCGGAGCTGATTGAAATTCTTAAAACTGTGTCCATACAAATTAGTACAAATCGGCGTCGGGATGGCAGAGTGCGCGCCGAGCTGAAAGCTGATTGAATGAAAGAAAACTGTTTTGAAACGTTTTTTCGTGCTAATTGGTGCTGATCTTTGATTGTATGTGTAAAGATTTAAGTTGTTTGTAATTTGTAAAAGGTTCTTGGCGTTTCGGTACTGTTTAAATAATTCTCTCTGTTTTGTTTCACAAATTTTTCGAATATTATAATTAACAGATTGTTCAAACTCCAGATTAATCAGAAATTTCCATTATTAGATTAATTAATTAATCACATTATTGATTAACTTAAATTTTGACCTACAAATATCAACTGCATAGTAACATTCATAAATAAAAAAATATAAAAAAACACAAAACACACAGTGCAGATTCAGCGCTGATTTCAGCGTTCACTCTGCCATCCCCAAATTTCATATAAGCATGAAATAAGTTCGGCTCGGCTCCGCTTTGAGTGCGCACTCTGCCATCAGCCTTGGGGTCGAGGGTTCGGGCCACACGTTAGGCGGTATTTAGTTAATGCCTACTTTGTGGCTCAGCCACCGTCCCCTTTGGTATCCGTCTGTGCATTTGCAAAAGTAATGACCCGGCTAGAGGTTGAGGGGACTATAGTTCCTTGGATGCTTCAAGGACGGTATAAGTTAACAAAAAAATACAAACTTCACAGTTGCGACTGACTGTTACGCAAAACTGCGTAGCAAAACTAAACATCAAGAGACTGTTCCTAGGTATTGCTTTAGATGGAACTTGCAAACCAGGTGTCGCCCATCCTAACCATGGTACCTCTTCGAATCTATTTTTGAAATTCCTCTAAGTAAATTTTATTCGGGCTCTTACATACTTTCACTTACCAGTTTTCTTTCAATCTTCCATGTTATTGAATAACACTCTACGTATATGATTCTACTCTGCGTATTCATGGCAATAACTGTAACTTATCCTTTAAAAAAATAGATTTTTAAACTGCTACTCAGTCAATGATCAGCCTTTGCTTACATCAGACGTGTCTGCTCTCATTAGCTACAAACCGGTTTAGTGCATTGCATTCAAACAACAAGAACAGTGTATTCTTAATAAACATACAAACTTTTACAACAATAAACAATAAGCATTAAAGCAAAGCAACATAAAGCGAGCATTTGAAAGTGATGATGTGCACGCACATCTAGTGACAATGAAAGGAAAGAAACCCAAAAACAGCAACACTGTGCCAAATGCAGGCAATAACAATTACTTCTCGCCGTTACAAACCATCGATGACGATGACATTGAAAACGAAAAAACAACTAGTGAAACTAAAATACACGTACCACCACTAACAATTCTTAAATGCAAAATTGAAGAAATTCGTGAGATTTGTGAACTTGCAAAAATAAGAGACTATGCTATCCGTAAAATATCAATCGGTCATAAAGTTTTTCTTAATTTAAAACAAGATATTGATCGTTTGTGTAATGAACTCAAAGAAAAATATGAATTCTTCACATATGCGGCCAAGGACGAGAAGCCTTACAAAGCCTTATTATTCGGTCTTGAAACTCAAGACCCAGCTATTATTAAAAACAAATTAATAGACAAAGGACTTAAGTATACCGATGTTAAGATTGTTCACAAAAAAACCAATATGGAAATTTTGTTATCTACGTGGTATACTTTCAACGTAAGACCATTACCATCAAAGAATTACGGCAAAACTATTCTGTTATAGATTACGTCAAAATCAAATGGGATTTCCAAAAAAAAAATCATATTACGCAGTGCCATAACTCCCAGATGTTTGGTCATGGTTCAAGCCGATGCAAGGTAAAAACATTTGGTGCAAAGTGCGCGGGCAATCACAACACCACCGACTGCAAAGAAAGTGTTGTTAAATGTGCAAACTGCAGCGGCCCACACAAATCAACTGATGATAAGTTCCCTAGCAAATCACAATACTTGAATTTGAAGCAACGCAATAAACCCATCAATAAACAACAAAAGTTTTATAGTAGTAATATTGTAAATAACAACAATAATTTTCCCAACGCACTTCAGCAAAATCCTAATATAGCTCATCCATCAGGAGTATGGCAATATCAAAGGAACAACAATCACTATGAAAACATTGGTAGCAGTACTACACCAAATTCTGGGGAATTATTTTCTATTCAAGAATTGCAAGCGCTTACATTTGATTTAATTACAAATCTAAGAAATATTAGAAGTAAGATAGATCAGTTCGAGGTAATTACAAACCTCGCATGTAAATTTTTATCTTAATGATAAATGATATAAACATACTAACCTGGAATGCAAGAGGCATCAAAAACAAAAGCTTGGAATTTTTTCAATTTCTGTTAACTTATAATATCCACATATGTTTAGTATCTGAAACCTGGCTTAAGCCAAATTTAACATTTTGCCACCAGGAATTCAATATTTATAGAAACGATAGGGAATCAAGGAGAGGGGGTGGCGTAGCTATTGTAATTAAGAAAAACATTTTTCATTTGACAATTCCCATTGTTAGTACATCCCTGATTGAAAATGTCGGTATTAAGATCTTCACAGATATCGGTAGTGTTAATATATACGCGTGCTATTTCCCAGGAGGCCGAGTGGGAGTTTGTAGTACTCGAAAGAGAATGTTTGCTTCAGACATTCACAAACTCACCAGAGGTGACCGGTATATCATTGGTGGTGACTTCAACAGCCGGCATCAAACATGGGGTTGTTCAAGGGCAAACTGCTGGGGCAATACCTTATATGAAAAGCAAGACTCCTACAATTTAAACATAGTACATCCGAATGATAGTACATATATACCCTCCCAGTTAAATCGACAGAGTTCAACTCTTGACCTTTTCATCACTAATATATCCTCAGCTGAAGTTATAAACGATTTAAGTTCAGACCATCTCCCTGTTAAAATAACCATGAGAAGTCAATTTAACAATACCGACTTCAGGTATTTTGACTTCAAAAAAGCTAACTGGCGACTGTTTTCTCAATACATTAACACAGACCTTGTTCTTCCGATTGATAGCATAGTTTTAACTCCGGATCTCATAGACTCAGCACTGCAACAATTTATTTGCATTCTCAATGATGCAATTGCCTATAGCGTGCCACAAAAACTTAGGAGAAATTGCAGTAAGCAGTTGCCCCACAATATTAAATTGTTGATTCGAAGGCGCAACTATCACCGTAGGAATTGGCTTCGTCACAGGGATGTTAGCGACTATTATCAATTCAAAGTTCTGAATTCTGTAATCAAATATGAAATTGATAAATTTAAAAACACGTCATGGAATAATTTATTGTCTACTTTAGACAAAGGCTCTTCTCCTTTTTGGAACCTGACAAAAATTTTAAGGAAGAAGTCTAAGAATATTCCAAATTTGAGACATAATAATTCACGCTTCTCTACAACAGCAGAGAAGTGCGAATTATTAGCTCGGAACTTTTATGATATTCATACATATTCTGCTGATATCAGAGATTCAGTCACAGAAAACCTAGTTAGGGACAGGATTTATGAGTTCAATTCTTGCTCAGGTACGAGTGATGATGTTTCTATTTCTATCGCGAACATTATTGCAATAGTGAAGAGTCCAGAAAGTCGCCAGGAGCAGATGGCGTAAATAACAGCTGCCTTAAAGCTCTACCGAGAAAAGGTATTATATTTTTGACGATTTTCGTAAACAGTTGTCTCAAGTTGTGCTATTTCCCTTACAAGTTCAAGGAGGCTAAAGTAATTGCCATTCAAAAACCGAATAAACCCCCTGACTCTCCAACTTCATATCGTCCAATAAGTTTATTGTCGTCCATTAGTAAAGTACTGGAGAGAGTTATAAAAGGAAAACTTATAGATTTTTTAGACGAAAATAATATTTTACCACCCCAACAGTTTGGATTTCGCAGGGAGCACAATACTATGCATCCTCTTGTCCGGATAAGAAATATCGTCAAGTCTAACTTTAACGAACAAAGATCCACCGGAATGGTACTACTAGACATAAGGGCGGCTTTCGACTCTGTATGGCACGAGGGTTTAATATATAAATTAATCCATTTCAACTTCCCTCCGAATATGGTTAAGATAATCCAAAGCTTTTTATCTTCCCGGACGTTTAGAGTTCATATCGGTTCCAAATTTTCTAATATATTTCATGTAAATGCTGGCTGTCCACAGGGCTCCTGTTTATCCCCAATACTTTATAATATATATACAGCCGATATTCCAGTCATTGACAACTGTATTATGTCCATATTCGCTGACGACACCGCCGTATTGTGTACTGGTAAGTTATCTTCTGAAATACTATCAAACATACAGCTTGCCCTTGGGAAATTATTTAAATATTTTACGAAATGGAAAATATCAATAAATTGCGAAAAAAAAGTCAGGCGATATATTTCACTAGAAAGCGAAAACAATGTTTTATTCCTCAGAGCAACATAATTTCTAACAATGCTGAAATAAAATGGGAAAATAATGTGAAATATCTAGGTGTAGTTCTAGATTCAAAACTTACATATAAAGATCATATATCATATATTGTACATAAATCTAACATACTAATTAGAACCCTATACCCTTTTATTAATCGTAGATCGGCATTAAACACAGCGTGAAATAAAACTAATATTTCACGCTGTTATTTTCTATGCAGCACCTATCTGGGCTAAAAGTGCAAATTGCCACTTGAAAAGCCTCCAGATCATTCAAAATAAGCTGTTGAAGTTAATCTACAATCTCCCTAGATGTTATTCTACCGCAAGACTTCACCAGCTTGCGGATGTTGATCTAGTAGCCGCCAAAATAGATAAATTATCTAGAAATTTTAACGCCAAATGTTCGTATTCCGATTATGATCACATCGCTGAGCTGGCTTCAGTCTAAAATTTTTTAACTAGTTTTAAGTAGGTTAAGTTTTTATATAAAAAAAAATTCACAAAGGTTTTTTGGAAATTTTCACCTCCATTTACTATGTTAAATTAAAAATAATTATTTTAAAATAACCAATTGTTATATTTAAGCAGAAAAAGGAAAAAAGCCTTAAACTCTTTACATGTACATATTAATATTATAACCAAATCTAAAAATGCTATGAAAACAATAAATTGAATTGAATTGAAATTAAACTGCTACTCTTAGTATACTTTCTTTCTTCGGAGTTCTCAAATATGCATACTGTTTAAAGCTGTGTAACTGAGAATACCGCTTAAGACTACGATATCTGCGTGCCGTTCAACGTTAAGACATGTCAAATTCATAAATGTAAAAGTAAATCATATTTGAATTATACATATAGTAGCAACGACCTTAGACTTGACCTTTGATACTTTCGAAACCAGTACTTTGGAGGGTTGTCAATTTTTAAAAATTCTTGAAAACGTTTGGGATATACCTTATTAGAGGTCTAGTCTGTAAAATTCTAATTCAGGTTATATTTATAAAATATATTCATTTCATTCAAAATTTCAGTGTATAAAATTAATGCAATTAGGAATTGTTTCAGAAATACTAATATACTTATACATACATATTTTCATTTCAATCAAAATTTCAGTGTATAAAATTAATAAAATTGGGAATCGTTTCAGAAATACTAATATACATACATACATATACTTATATGTGTATTTATTAAAAAGATATAAATTGTATGTTTCCGTTCTTAATCCTGTACATATTTTTTTCATTTGCATAAGTTTTAAATATTTTTGATCTTAAAGTCCTAGTCCATTTATTTTTTGCTTAAGCGTTTTCTAAAGTTTTTTTTTTATTATTATTTTTCGTTAAGATTTTCTTTAACGAAGAATCAGAACATATTTAATACTTCTTTGTCGACGCCAAAATTCTTTTACCAAACTAACAAACTTGTTGGTTCCAGAAGGTAGCGCACTGTTTTTCCTGATTCTTCCCTAAGTCCTTAGCAATATTTCCATTTATATAAACGATTCGTTAAAAGCTAAATATTACAAATATAATGTTGACCATAGAAAACAATAAATATACTGGCCTTTATCTAAAGTTTGACATGCTAACTGAAATCTCAAGCACAGTCAATTTGTGGTTTGAGTTGCAAATCTCAGCTTGGTTGAAGGTTTCTCACGCATTAATTTTGAGATTCGTTTTTGCGTCAGACGGGATTTACTTTTTTTTCTGTGGACACCAAGCTCAACTTTTTCTTTTATTAGTTCCTTTTGATTGTTAGTTTCTTAAAATGTTTGTTCTCTTTTAAATTTTTCTTTCACTATTTTGTCAGAATTGATTTGGCTTTTGCCTCACACCACGGTAATGTTTTTTTAGGTTAGGTCGCATATCACTCAAAATGTAATGACCCGTCTAGCTCAGTCGGTAGAGCATGAGACTCTTAATCTCAGTGTCGAGCCACACGTTGGGCACCATCTAGTTACTGCTTACTTTGTGGCTCAGCCACAGTCCCCTTTGGTATCCGTCTGTGCATATGGCAAAGTAATGACCCGGCCAGAGGTAGAGGGAGCTATAGTTCTTTGGATGCTTCAAGGAGAGTATCAGTTAACAAAAAAATTACGAACTTCACAGTTGCGGCTGACTATTTGTTACGCATAACTAAACCTTTAAAACTTAAACTCTTTAAAATTTTTCTTTCACTGTTTTGTCAGGATTGATTTGGCTTTAGCCTCACACCACGGTAATGTTTTTTAGGTTAGGTCTAGCGGGGTTACGTAAGATCACTTTACTGGTTCACTACGAGAAGTCATGAGCCTTAAAGTCGGTTAATTTTTGCGCACACTTAATAACATACGATTTTGGGATGCCAAGAGTTATGAGGGCTTCTTCCTCTAAACTATATTGCTTCGATCATATTTTTTTGTTTCACATGTTTTTTTCTTAATTTCAACTTATTTTACTGGGTTTTGTTTCTTGTGATCATTTTAATAAAAATGGCATTTTATTATGGCACAGTTTTCACTTTATTTTTGTTTGATGGTTTTTTTTTAATTTCAACTTATTTTCCTGGTTTTGTTTCTTGTCTTCATTTTAATAAAAATGACATTTTATTATGGCACAGTTTTTACTTTCTTTTTGTTTGATGGTTGCGATTTTGTATTTTTGCTTTGAGCACCGCGTTTAATATTGAATTATTTTTAGCTGTTTCGTTTTCTTAGACAACCAAGAAAGTTCAAAAACCAGTCTGAAAGTTTTTTTTTTCTCTATGTACATTATATCCTCGCAGCGGGTGTGGAAGTCCCGTTTCTTTTTAAAAAAAAATATGCGTAAGAGAATTCGTCTTATTGGCCAAAAATATCGCCCGACTTAGTACAGCTATTTTTTTTCGTCCTTCATTATCCCTCTTCAGATGTTAAATCCAGGGCTTTTATTTTACCAGATCGGCAGGCCAGCTCAACCCCTAGATGTACGATAGATGTCGTTGCTATACTAGGTGCACACTACAAGTTAAATAATCGATCTGCCGTGTCTCAAAATCAGCTTCGGATTTCAATATTTGCAGTATGGTAACTATCAGATCTAGCCATCAAGGCTTAAGTTTCCACACAAATGTGCATTGATTATTTGGAACAGGACATTCATATTGTTAACTCCAGCTACGGCTTCGGCATCACTAGCAATTGATTCCGCATATTTCCTTTTGTCATTCCTTGCCGACCGTTTTACATATTTGGTGATGTTTTTGTATTGTTCATTACAGGGAGAATCTTATATTACTTGCAGTTTTAGACGGCTTCGTTCCATGAGATTTCAGACGTTGTTTTTGTTCCATACTTTCCGTTCTGAGTTCTACACATAACCGAAGTGGTTCTTGGCCATGTTTTAAGCCTGGTGAATTTGTCTTCGCTATCCATTTCGGCGCTACTGCAGTGTGGTGAGTACAATAAATCTACATTAGGTATAGAAAATTGTGTTTATTGTGCAAAATACACTTCCGCTAATAACATTATGTCGTTGACTCGCAACGTAACCGTTCCATGTACATATCTTTAGAGGGCATATTTTTTAAAACTAGAATTAACTGAACTTGAATAAGTAAGTGTTGTAAAATCGGCCAAGGTGGGTTATCTCACTGGCATAACTCTAAACATACCGGATCGCTGTGACTTTGTGTTGGACCTCTACACAAAGTCACAGCGATCCTGGACACTGGTCCGGAAATGACATCACCCAGCGCAGTCCTCATGGCCTGGACAACGTATGTGTTACAATGGCATCGAAGTTAGTTGTAGATTTTAGACACGAGCTCGGTCAAGACAGTGTCAATACATCGGAGGTCAAAAAACATGTCATACATAACATACCGAACACATCCGTGGCAGGTCCGTAGTGACCTCCGCCTGAACGGTGAACGTATTCTTTTGAGCGCTGAATGTGACAGCACAGATCTTTTGAACTGATGTGGAGATTCGAAAGCATGACAGGGACGGTCCAAGCCAAACCGGGGTCAAATAGTTCGATTCAGGATTATGGTTGGCTATGGTTCAAAATACCGCTGTCGGAACAAACGAGGCTTGTGTCTTGGACTGGAAATCTCTCATCTGACTTACTAGGTCCGATGTTGGCCTTCTGACGTATTATCAGATGAGGTCCATCGGTAGCTTTCTGGCTTACACGCATGTCTAGTCCGCTACACACTTATGCTGACACTTACAACTGATGGTATACTTACAAATGATGGCCTACGATGAGAAACTGGTGCCCGGACGGGGTCAACAGACTCACCTTATGTGGTGTGCCTAGCAGTATGTAATTGTATTGACGATGACAAGTAAGGCATCCGCTTTTTATTGCAGTTTGCGGCGAGGTTACTGCGGGTCAAGCAAGTCTACTGTTTACGCTATAATGTTAACTTCAGTTTAAGTATATTTCATATTCATATTTAATTTCTTTACATTATTGTAACCGTATTTGAATTACATTATTTTACTACATTTTATTTCATTTTGCAACTCTGCAAATAAGTCAAGGCTACGATCTTATTACAATCATGTAATTATCTAGATTTTCTATGTTCAATAGATAAGTACAACTACAATATAACAGTTCTGAATTGCAACAAGACACGATAAGTGCGCTCGTAATAAAAAGACAAACTTTCATTGCAGAAGTAATAACCAGTGTTTCATTTCAATAAAAATACAGTCCACGGATATCGGAACATTTTTTGGTCTTCGAACCGAATGTCAATGAAAGACTTTTTGCTAGCGGCACAAATCTAATAATTTCTGTGAAAAATCGTGCGAAAATTAAAACATTGTCTTCAGAAGTTCGCGTCGGTGGTGTTACATGTGTATACATACAAATCCATACATACATACATCCACATGCAAGTGTGACTTCAGTAGAACGGCGCATCGGTGGTGTTACATGTGTATACATATAAATACATACATACATCCACACGCAAATGTGTCTTCAGCATACGGCCGCGTCGGTGCAGAATGTTCGAGAAAACATTGTAAAACTCTACACTGATCAGTGAGAGTGTGCACAACATCCATCAAAAAAATGCTGTACGATTTTATTTTCTTAATATGGAACATAATTCATACATACATACACACATAATTGAGAGTGAATTCATCTATAACAACTTTGTGAAAAAACATGTAAGCTCACAGTAGCTTGTCATAGAAGATTAAAATATTATCTAAAGCTTCGGGTCATGAATTTGTTAAAGTTTGTTTGATTTGCAAACTCTCGGGAACTTGTCGAAAGATTGATAAACTTAATTAACACTACTAGTATCCTCGCTAATAAAATAATATGAAAAAAATCCGACAGGATAAATAACTAACATTTCCGGGGTGTCGCCGCTAACCAAATAATTGTGACAATTGTCCGACAGTATAAGTACTGAACATTCTTGTGTGGTGAGTTAGTGTCGATCATCGTAATTATAAACCTAATTGCTACTAAAACGAATAAAGATGGAGGCACTAAAAGGGAAACGGTCAACCATAAAAGGCTCAATGACCAGAATCAGTACATATGTTAACCACAGCCAGTCAAATTTTGATGGCATAAAGGTACGTATTGACGAACTTGATCACGAATACATCGATCTAAATCACATGGAGAAGGCTGATAACAACACAATCACCGTCTACTACATACCACATCACGCTGTCCTGAAACCGACGAGCACTACGACCAAATTGCGTGTGGTCTTCGACGCTTCTTGCAAAACATCAAACAACTATTCTCTTAACGATCATCTTCTCGTTGGGCCAGTTGTTCATAATGACTTGCATTCTATTCTGCTTAAATTTCGTATACACAGAATAGGAATAACTGCAGATGTAGAAAAAATGTACAGGCAAGTACTAGTACATCCCGACGACAGGTCATATCAGCGGATATTATGGAGAAGTTCACCGGACCAACAGCCTACAGAATATAATCTTCTTACTGTGACATACGGAACTGCAGCGGCACCGTTTCTAGCAACTCGCACTCTCCAACAAATCGCACTAGAAACGCAGCAGAATATCCAAAGGAATGCAAGGAAATTAATGACAACTTTTACGTAGATGATTATATGACTTCTGCACCAGATATTTTATCGGCTGATATACTTAGAAAAAACACGTGTACCATATTATCTTGTTCTGGACTCAATCTTCGGAAATGGTAAACAAATTCTGAAGAATTCCATCGAGACATCCAACCTGAAGATAGAGCAATTTCTTCATCGCTAATCATTGACTCCTCTCAAACAGTAAAAACCCTAGGCTTGCTTTGGAATACGACAAAGGATTGCTTCCAATATAGTGATTGTTTACAAAAGGATTTAGCAGTTGTAACAAAAAGGACAGTTTTATCCAACATATGCAAAATCTATGATCCGGTTGGTTGGCTGGCACCTGTGGTAATTATCTTCGAAATTTTCATGCAGAGACTACCACCAGAACTGAAAGCTGAATGGACACGATTGCGCGAGAATGTACACGACATCAAGACGCTGCAAATCCCACGATGGCTGAATTTTACCGTTGGCACCAAAATAGAATTACACGGTTTTGCAGATTCATCAGAATTAGCATATGCCGCCGCAATTTATGTCCGTATTTTGAAACCTGACGAAACTATTTCCACATGTTTACTGACGTCCAAGACACGAGTAGCGCCCATTAAACAAATAACCTTACCGCGGTTAGAACTATGCGCTGCCCAACTTATGGTTAAACTCATGATGAAAGTTCGAGAAGCCTTAAATATGCACGACGTTCCCACATTCGGTTGGGCAGATTCAACAGTAGTGCTGGCTTGCATTGGGGATCACCCTAGAAGATGGAAAACTTTTGTAGCTAATCGAACATCGTGCATAATTCAACACTTACCTGCAAAGTATTGGCGCCATATACCGACTAAGCAAAATCCAGCTGATCTCGCGACGAGAGGAATGTATTCAACGGAGGTTATCAGAAGCAGTTTGTGGTGGGAAGGCCCGGCAGTTTTACAGTCACTAGAAATTTAAACTAAGGTACCCCTGCAATATTACCACACGCCGAACTGGAAGATCGCAAGTTTATAGCCACAGTGATGCCTGTAGATTTCACCGATTTGCTCAGACTATATTCAACATTCAACAAACTAGTCAGGATCACATCGTTGATTCTTCGTTTCTTGAACAACAGTACGACTTCTGCAGAAAATACGATAGTTGGTTCCATCTCGACTGCAGAATTGAACATGGCACATGATGTTATTGTGCGACAGTCGCAGCAAGCGTCATTCCAAAATCATCAGGGAAATCGCTAACTTCAACCCACAGTTTGGCATCGCTTATACCATTTGTAGACGAGAAAGGAAATCTACGAGTTGGAGGTCGATTAAGCAATATCAAGCTAATATCAATTTATCTAAAGTTTGACATGCTAACTGGAATCTCAAGCACAGTCAATTTGTGGTTTGAGTAGCGCATCTCTGCTTGGTTGAAGGTTCCTCACGCATTAATTTTGAGACTCGTTTTTGCATCAGACGGGATTTACCAAGCTCAACTTTTTCTTTTATTAGTTCATTTTGATTGTTTGTTTCTAAAAATGGTTGTTCTTTTTTAAATTTGAATTGATTTGGCTTTTGCCTCACACCACGGTAATGTTTTTTTACATTAGGTCGCATATCACACACAATGTAATGACCCGGCTAGCTCAGGCGGTAGAGCATGAGACTCTTAATCTCAGGGTCGAGCCACACGTTGGGCACCATCTAGTTACTGCTTACTTTGTGGCTCAGCCACAGTCCCCTTTGGTATCCGTCTGTGCATATGGCAAAGTAATGACCCGGCTAGAGGTAGAGGGAGCTATAGTTCTTTGGATGCTTCAAGGACAGTATCAGTTAACAATTACGAACTTCACAGTTGCGGCTGACTATTTGTTACGCAAAACTAAACCTTTAAAACTAAAACTCTTTTATATTTTTCTTTCACTGTTTTGTCAGGATTGATTTGGCTTTAGCCTCACTCCACGGTAATGTTTTTTAGGTTTAGCGGGGTTACGTAAGATCACTTTACTGGTTGCACTACGAGAAGTCATGAGCCTTAAAGTCGGTTAATTTTTGCGCACACTTAATAACATACGCTTTTGGGATGCCAAGAGTAATGAGGGCTTCTTCCAATAAACTATATTGCTTCGATCATATTTTTTTGTTTCACATGTTTTTTTCTTAATTTCAACTTATTTTCCTGGGTTTTGTTTCTTGTCTTCATTTTAATAAAAATGGCATTTTATTATGGCACAGTTTTCACATTATTTTTGTTTGATGGTTTTTTTTTCTTAATTTCAACTTATTTTCCTGGTTTTGTTTCTTGTCTTCATTTTAATAAAAATGACATTTTATAATGGCACACTTTTTACTTTCTTTTTGTTTGATGGTTGCGATTTTGTATTTTTGCTTTGAGCACCGCGTTTAATATTGAATTATTTTTAGCTGTTTCGTTTTCTTAGACAACCAAGAAAGTTTAAAACCCAGTCTGAAAGTTTTTTTTCTCTATGTACCTTATATCCTCGCAGCGGGCGTGGAAGTCCCGTTTCTTTTAAAAAAAATATGCGTAAGAGACTTCGTCTTATTGGCCAAAAATATCGCCTGACTTAGTACAAAATCCAGGGCTTTTATTTTACCAGATCGGCAGGCCAGCTCAACCCCTAGATGTACGATAGATGTCGTTGCTATACTAGGTGCACACTACAAGTTAAATAATCGATCTGCCGTGTCTCAAAATCAGCTTCGGATTTCAATATTTGCAGTATGGTAACTCCTATCAGATCTAGCCATCAAGGCTTAAGTTTCCACACAAATGTGCATTGATTATTTAGAACAGGTCATTCATATTGTTAACTCCAGCTACGGCTTCGGCATCACTAGCAATTGATTCCGCATATTTCCTTTTGTCATTCCTTGCCGACCGTTTTACATATTTGGTGGTGTTTTTGTATTGTTCATTACAGGGAGAATCTTATATAACTTGCAACTTTAGACGGCTTCGTTCCATGAGATTTCAGACGTTGTTTTAGTTCCTTTCCGTTCTGAGTTCTACACATAACCGAAGTGGTTCTTGGCCATGTTTTAAGCCTGGTGAATTTGTCTTCGCTATCCATTTCGGCGCTACTGCCGTGTGGTGAGTACAATAAATCTACATTAGGTATTGAAAATTGTGTTTGTCTGCAAAATACACTTCCGCTAATAACATTATGTCGTTGGCTCACAACGTAACCGTTCCATGTACATATCTTTTGAATAAGTAAGTGTTGTAAAATCGGCCAAGGTGGGTTATCTCACGGGCATAACTCTAAACATACCGGATCGCTGTAACTTTGTGTTGGACCTCTACACAAAGTCACAGCGATCCTGGACACTGGTCCGGAAATGACATCACCCAGCGCAGTCCTCATGGCCTGGACAACGTATGTGGTACAATGGCATCGAAGTTAGTTATAGATTTTAGACACGAGCTCGGTCAAGACAGTGTTAATGCATCGGAGGTCAAAAAACATGTCATACATAACATACCGTACACATCCGTGGCAGGTCCGTAGTGACCTCCGCCTGAACGGTGAACGTATTCTTTTGAGCACTGAATGTGACAGCACAGATCTTTTGAACTGATGTGGAGATTCGAAAGCATGACAGGGGCGGTCTAAGCAAAACCCGGGTCAAATAGTTCGATTCAGGATTATGGTTAGCTATGGTTCAAAATACCGCTGTCGGAACAAACGAGGCTTGTGTCTTGGACTGGAAATCTCACATCTGACTTAATAGGTCCGATGTTGGCTTTCTGACGTATTATCAGATGAGGTCCATCGGTAGCTGTCTGGCTTACACGCATGTCTAGTCCGCTACACACTTATGCTGACACTTACAACTGATGGTATACTTACAAATGATGGCCTACGATGAGAAACTGGTGCCCGGACGGGGTCAACAGACTCACCTTATGTGGTGTGCCTAGCAGTATGTAATTGTATTGACGATGACAAGTAAGGCATCCGCTTTTTATTGCAGTTTGCGGCCAGGTTACTGCGGGTCAAGCAAGTCTACTGTTTACGCTATAATGTTAACTTCAGTTTAAGTATATTTCATATTCATATTGAATTTCTTTACATTATTGTAACCGTATTTGAATTACATTATTTTACTACATTTTATTTCATTTTGCAACTCTGCAAATAAGTCAAGGCTACGATCTTATTACAATCATGTAATTATCTAGATTTTCTATGTTCAATAGATAAGTACAACTACAATATAACAGTTCTGAATTGCAACAAGACACGATAAGTGCGCTCGTAATAAAAAGACAAACTTTCATTGCAGAAGTAATAACCAGTGTTTCATTTCAATAAAAATACAGTCCACGGATATCGGAACATTTTTTGGTCTTCGAACCGAATGTCAATGAAAGACTTTTTGCTAGCGGCACAAATCTAATAATTTCTGTGAAAAATCGTGCGAAAATTAAAACATTGTCTTCAGAAGTTCGCGTCGGTGGTGTTACATGTGTATACATACATACATCCACATGCAAGTGTGACTTCAGTAGAACGGCGCATCGGTGCAGAATGTTCGAGAAAACATTGTAAAACTCTACACTGATCAGTGAGAGTGTGCATAACATCCATCGAAAAAATGCTGTACGATTTTATTTTCTTAATATGGAACATAATTCATACATACATACACACATAATTGAGAGTGAATTCATCTATAACAACTTTGTGAAAAAACATGTAAGCTCACAGTAGCTTGTCATAGAAGATTAAAATATTATCTAAAGCTTCGGGTCATGAATTTGTTAAAGTTTGTTTGATTTGCAAACTCTCGGGAACTTGTCGAAAGATTGATAAACTTAATTAACACTACTAGTATCCTCGCTAATAAAATAATATGAAAAAAATCCGACAGGATAAATAACTAACATTTCCGGGGTGTCGCCGCTAACCAAATAATTGTGACAATTGTCCGACAGTATAAGTACTGAACATTCTTGTGTGGTGAGTTAGTGTCGATCATCGTAATTATAAACCTAATTGCTACTGAAACGAATAAAGATGGAGGCACTAAAAGGGAAACGGTCAACCATAAAAGGCTCAATGACCAGAATCAGTACATATGTTAACCACAGCCAGTCAAATTTTGATGGCATAAAGGTACGTATTGACGAACTTGATCACGAATACATCGATCTAAATCACATGGAGAAGGCTGATAACAACACAATCACCGTCTACTACATACCACATCACGCTGTCCTGAAACCGACGAGCACTACGACCAAATTGCGTGTGGTCTTCGACGCTTCTTGCAAAACATCAAACAACTATTCTCTTAACGATCATCTTCTCGTTGGGCCAGTTGTTCATAATGACTTGCATTCTATTCTGCTTAAATTTCGTATACACAGAATAGGAATAACTGCAGATGTAGAAAAAATGTACAGGCAAGTACTAGTACATCCCGACGACAGGTCATATCAGCGGATATTATGGAGAAGTTCACCGGACCAACAGCCTACAGAATATAATCTTCTTACTGTGACATACGGAACTGCAGCGGCACCGTTTCTAGCAACTCGCACTCTCCAACAAATCGCACTAGAAACGCAGCAGAATATCCAAAGGAATGCAAGGAAATTAATGACAACTTTTACGTAGATGATTATATGACTTCTGCACCAGATATTTTATCGGCTGATATACTTAGAAAAAACACGTGTACCATATTATCTTGTTCTGGACTCAATCTTCGGAAATGGTAAACAAATTCTGAAGAATTCCATCGAGACATCCAACCTGAAGATAGAGCAATTTCTTCATCGCTAATCATTGACTCCTCTCAAACAGTAAAAACCCTAGGCTTGCTTTGGAATACGACAAAGGATTGCTTCCAATATAGTGATTGTTTACAAAAGGATTTAGCAGTTGTAACAAAAAGGACAGTTTTATCCAACATATGCAAAATCTATGATCCGGTTGGTTGGCTGGCACCTGTGGTAATTATCTTCGAAATTTTCATGCAGAGACTACCACCAGAACTGAAAGCTGAATGGACACGATTGCGCGAGAATGTACACGACATCAAGACGCTGCAAATCCCACGATGGCTGAATTTTACCGTTGGCACCAAAATAGAATTACACGGTTTTGCAGATTCATCAGAATTAGCATATGCCGCCGCAATTTATGTCCGTATTTTGAAACCTGACGAAACTATTTCCACATGTTTACTGACGTCCAAGACACGAGTAGCGCCCATTAAACAAATAACCTTACCGCGGTTAGAACTATGCGCTGCCCAACTTATGGTTAAACTCATGATGAAAGTTCGAGAAGCCTTAAATATGCACGACGTTCCCACATTCGGTTGGGCAGATTCAACAGTAGTGCTGGCTTGCATTGGGGATCACCCTAGAAGATGGAAAACTTTTGTAGCTAATCGAACATCGTGCATAATTCAACACTTACCTGCAAAGTATTGGCGCCATATACCGACTAAGCAAAATCCAGCTGATCTCGCGACGAGAGGAATGTATTCAACGGAGGTTATCAGAAGCAGTTTGTGGTGGGAAGGCCCGGCAGTTTTACAGTCACTAGAAATTTAAACTAAGGTACCCCTGCAATATTACCACACGCCGAACTGGAAGATCGCAAGTTTATAGCCACAGTGATGCCTGTAGATTTCACCGATTTGCTCAGACTATATTCAACATTCAACAAACTAGTCAGGATCACATCGTTGATTCTTCGTTTCTTGAACAACAGTACGACTTCTGCAGAAAATACGATAGTTGGTTCCATCTCGACTGCAGAATTGAACATGGCACATGATGTTATTGTGCGACAGTCGCAGCAAGCGTCATTCCAAAATCATCAGGGAAATCGCTAACTTCAACCCACAGTTTGGCATCGCTTATACCATTTGTAGACGAGAAAGGAAATCTACGAGTTGGAGGTCGATTAAGCAATATCAAGCTAATATCAATTTATCTAAAGTTTGACATGCTAACTGGAATCTCAAGCACAGTCAATTTGTGGTTTGAGTAGCGCATCTCTGCTTGGTTGAAGGTTCCTCACGCATTAATTTTGAGACTCGTTTTTGCATCAGACGGGATTTACCAAGCTCAACTTTTTCTTTTATTAGTTCATTTTGATTGTTTGTTTCTAAAAATGGTTGTTCTTTTTTAAATTTGAATTGATTTGGCTTTTGCCTCACACCACGGTAATGTTTTTTTACATTAGGTCGCATATCACACACAATGTAATGACCCGGCTAGCTCAGGCGGTAGAGCATGAGACTCTTAATCTCAGGGTCGAGCCACACGTTGGGCACCATCTAGTTACTGCTTACTTTGTGGCTCAGCCACAGTCCCCTTTGGTATCCGTCTGTGCATATGGCAAAGTAATGACCCGGCTAGAGGTAGAGGGAGCTATAGTTCTTTGGATGCTTCAAGGACAGTATCAGTTAACAATTACGAACTTCACAGTTGCGGCTGACTATTTGTTACGCAAAACTAAACCTTTAAAACTAAAACTCTTTTATATTTTTCTTTCACTGTTTTGTCAGGATTGATTTGGCTTTAGCCTCACTCCACGGTAATGTTTTTTAGGTTTAGCGGGGTTACGTAAGATCACTTTACTGGTTGCACTACGAGAAGTCATGAGCCTTAAAGTCGGTTAATTTTTGCGCACACTTAATAACATACGCTTTTGGGATGCCAAGAGTAATGAGGGCTTCTTCCAATAAACTATATTGCTTCGATCATATTTTTTTGTTTCACATGTTTTTTTCTTAATTTCAACTTATTTTCCTGGGTTTTGTTTCTTGTCTTCATTTTAATAAAAATGGCATTTTATTATGGCACAGTTTTCACATTATTTTTGTTTGATGGTTTTTTTTTCTTAATTTCAACTTATTTTCCTGGTTTTGTTTCTTGTCTTCATTTTAATAAAAATGACATTTTATAATGGCACACTTTTTACTTTCTTTTTGTTTGATGGTTGCGATTTTGTATTTTTGCTTTGAGCACCGCGTTTAATATTGAATTATTTTTAGCTGTTTCGTTTTCTTAGACAACCAAGAAAGTTTAAAACCCAGTCTGAAAGTTTTTTTTCTCTATGTACCTTATATCCTCGCAGCGGGCGTGGAAGTCCCGTTTCTTTTAAAAAAAATATGCGTAAGAGACTTCGTCTTATTGGCCAAAAATATCGCCTGACTTAGTACAAAATCCAGGGCTTTTATTTTACCAGATCGGCAGGCCAGCTCAACCCCTAGATGTACGATAGATGTCGTTGCTATACTAGGTGCACACTACAAGTTAAATAATCGATCTGCCGTGTCTCAAAATCAGCTTCGGATTTCAATATTTGCAGTATGGTAACTCCTATCAGATCTAGCCATCAAGGCTTAAGTTTCCACACAAATGTGCATTGATTATTTAGAACAGGTCATTCATATTGTTAACTCCAGCTACGGCTTCGGCATCACTAGCAATTGATTCCGCATATTTCCTTTTGTCATTCCTTGCCGACCGTTTTACATATTTGGTGGTGTTTTTGTATTGTTCATTACAGGGAGAATCTTATATAACTTGCAACTTTAGACGGCTTCGTTCCATGAGATTTCAGACGTTGTTTTAGTTCCTTTCCGTTCTGAGTTCTACACATAACCGAAGTGGTTCTTGGCCATGTTTTAAGCCTGGTGAATTTGTCTTCGCTATCCATTTCGGCGCTACTGCCGTGTGGTGAGTACAATAAATCTACATTAGGTATTGAAAATTGTGTTTGTCTGCAAAATACACTTCCGCTAATAACATTATGTCGTTGGCTCACAACGTAACCGTTCCATGTACATATCTTTTGAATAAGTAAGTGTTGTAAAATCGGCCAAGGTGGGTTATCTCACGGGCATAACTCTAAACATACCGGATCGCTGTAACTTTGTGTTGGACCTCTACACAAAGTCACAGCGATCCTGGACACTGGTCCGGAAATGACATCACCCAGCGCAGTCCTCATGGCCTGGACAACGTATGTGGTACAATGGCATCGAAGTTAGTTATAGATTTTAGACACGAGCTCGGTCAAGACAGTGTTAATGCATCGGAGGTCAAAAAACATGTCATACATAACATACCGTACACATCCGTGGCAGGTCCGTAGTGACCTCCGCCTGAACGGTGAACGTATTCTTTTGAGCACTGAATGTGACAGCACAGATCTTTTGAACTGATGTGGAGATTCGAAAGCATGACAGGGGCGGTCTAAGCAAAACCCGGGTCAAATAGTTCGATTCAGGATTATGGTTAGCTATGGTTCAAAATACCGCTGTCGGAACAAACGAGGCTTGTGTCTTGGACTGGAAATCTCACATCTGACTTAATAGGTCCGATGTTGGCTTTCTGACGTATTATCAGATGAGGTCCATCGGTAGCTGTCTGGCTTACACGCATGTCTAGTCCGCTACACACTTATGCTGACACTTACAACTGATGGTATACTTACAAATGATGGCCTACGATGAGAAACTGGTGCCCGGACGGGGTCAACAGACTCACCTTATGTGGTGTGCCTAGCAGTATGTAATTGTATTGACGATGACAAGTAAGGCATCCGCTTTTTATTGCAGTTTGCGGCCAGGTTACTGCGGGTCAAGCAAGTCTACTGTTTACGCTATAATGTTAACTTCAGTTTAAGTATATTTCATATTCATATTGAATTTCTTTACATTATTGTAACCGTATTTGAATTACATTATTTTACTACATTTTATTTCATTTTGCAACTCTGCAAATAAGTCAAGGCTACGATCTTATTACAATCATGTAATTATCTAGATTTTCTATGTTCAATAGATAAGTACAACTACAATATAACAGTTCTGAATTGCAACAAGACACGATAAGTGCGCTCGTAATAAAAAGACAAACTTTCATTGCAGAAGTAATAACCAGTGTTTCATTTCAATAAAAATACAGTCCACGGATATCGGAACATTTTTTGGTCTTCGAACCGAATGTCAATGAAAGACTTTTTGCTAGCGGCACAAATCTAATAATTTCTGTGAAAAATCGTGCGAAAATTAAAACATTGTCTTCAGAAGTTCGCGTCGGTGGTGTTACATGTGTATACATACATACATCCACATGCAAGTGTGACTTCAGTAGAACGGCGCATCGGTGCAGAATGTTCGAGAAAACATTGTAAAACTCTACACTGATCAGTGAGAGTGTGCATAACATCCATCGAAAAAATGCTGTACGATTTTATGTTCTTAATATGGAACATAATTCATACATACATACACACATAATTGAGAGTGAATTCATCTATAACAACTTTGTGAAAAAACATGTAAGCTCACAGTAGCTTGTCATAGAAGATTAAAATATTATCTAAAGCTTCGGGTCATGAATTTGTTAAAGTTTGTTTGATTTGCAAACTCTCGGGAACTTGTCGAAAGATTGATAAACTTAATTAACACTACTAGTATCCTCGCTAATAAAATAATATGAAAAAAATCCGACAGGATAAATAACTAACATTTCCGGGGTGTCGCCGCTAACCAAATAATTGTGACAATTGTCCGACAGTATAAGTACTGAACATTCTTGTGTGGTGAGTTAGTGTCGATCATCGTAATTATAAACCTAATTGCTACTGAAACGAATAAAGATGGAGGCACTAAAAGGGAAACGGTCAACCATAAAAGGCTCAATGACCAGAATCAGTACATATGTTAACCACAGCCAGTCAAATTTTGATGGCATAAAGGTACGTATTGACGAACTTGATCACGAATACATCGATCTAAATCACATGGAGAAGGCTGATAACAACACAATCACCGTCTACTACATACCACATCACGCTGTCCTGAAACCGACGAGCACTACGACCAAATTGCGTGTGGTCTTCGACGCTTCTTGCAAAACATCAAACAACTATTCTCTTAACGATCATCTTCTCGTTGGGCCAGTTGTTCATAATGACTTGCATTCTATTCTGCTTAAATTTCGTATACACAGAATAGGAATAACTGCAGATGTAGAAAAAATGTACAGGCAAGTACTAGTACATCCCGACGACAGGTCATATCAGCGGATATTATGGAGAAGTTCACCGGACCAACAGCCTACAGAATATAATCTTCTTACTGTGACATACGGAACTGCAGCGGCACCGTTTCTAGCAACTCGCACTCTCCAACAAATCGCACTAGAAACGCAGCAGAATATCCAAAGGAATGCAAGGAAATTAATGACAACTTTTACGTAGATGATTATATGACTTCTGCACCAGATATTTTATCGGCTGATATACTTAGAAAAAACACGTGTACCATTTTATCTTGTTCTTCGGAAATGGTAAACAAATTCTGAAGAATTCCATCGAGACATCCAACCTGAAGATAGAGCAATTTCTTCATCGCTAATCATTGACTCCTCTCAAACAGTAAAAACCCTAGGCTTGCTTTGGAATACGACAAAGGATTGCTTCCAATATAGTGATTGTTTACACAAGGATTTAGCAGTTGTAACAAAAAGGCCAGTTTTATCCAACATATGCAAAATCTATGATCCGGTTGGTTGGCTGGCACCTGTGGTAATTATCTTCGAAATTTTCATGCAGAGACTACCACCAGAACTGAAAGCTGAATGGACACGATTGCGCGAGAATGTACACGACATCAAGACGCTGCAAATCACACGATGGCTGAATTTTACCGTTGGCGACAAAATAGAATTACACGGTTTTGCAGATTCATCAGAATTAGCATATGCCGCCGCAATTTATGTCCGTATTTTGAAACCTGACGGAACTATTTCCACATGTTTACTGACGTCCAAGACACGAGTAGCGCCCATTAAACAAATAACATTACCGCGGTTAGAACTATGCGCTGCCCAACTTATGGTTAAACTCATGATGAAAGTTCGAGAAGCCTTAAATATGCACGACGTTCCCACATTCGGTTGGGCAGATTCAACAGTAGTGCTGGCTTGCATTGGGGATCACCCTAGAAATTGAAAATAAGGTACCCCATGCAATATTACCACACGCCGAACTGGAAGATAGCAAGTTAATAGACACAGTGATGCCTGTAGATTGCACCGATTTGCTCAGACGATATTTAACATTCAACAAACTAGTCAGGATCACATCGTTGATTCTTCGTTTCTTGAACAACAGTAAGACTTCTGCAGAAAATGGGATAGGTGGTTCCATCTCGACTTCAGAATTGAACATGGCACATGATGTTATTGTGCGACAGTCGCAGCAAGCGTCATTCCAAAAAGAAATGCATACTTTATCATCAGGGAAATCGCTAACTTCAACCCCCAGTCTGGCATCGCTTATACCATTTGTAGACGAGAAAGGAAATCTACGAGTTGGAGGTCGATTAAGCAACGCTAATATCAATTACGATCAGAGACATCCCTACATTCTGGACAAGGGCAGCCATTTGACGGAACTTATCATCAAGGAATACCATCTGAAGTACCTTCATGCTGGTACCAGACAACTGCAATACCTATTGGCATTAATGTATTTGATTACAGGTGTTGTTCATGCATTCATGCGTTTCAGCAACGCATGTGAGATCTTCCAACGTACCGTCTTCAACCTGGATCGCCTTTCCTGAATAGACTGCGCTGGACCTCTACAATTCAAATCATGGAAGGGTCGTGGATCTAAATCATACAAGTGCTGGATAGCTGTCTTCGTTTGTCTCAATACAAAGGCAATACATCTGGAAGCTGTAACTGATTTGTCGACTTCGGCTTTTCTTGCATCACTTCACCGATTTACATCCAGACGCGGCAAACCTCTACACATATTCGCAGACAACGGAACAAACGTTGTTGCCTGCAATCAACATCTAAAGGAATTGTATGAATTCCTCAACACAACATCGACGCAAGATGGCATCAGCAAAGAAATGTCAAATCAAAAAATCAGCTGGCACTTCATCCCTCCTTCTGCTCCAAACTTCGGTGGCATTTGGGAAGCGGGGGTTAAATCTGTCAAATTTCACCTCAAACGCGTGCTCGGCAGCTCTCTATTTACTAGAACTATCAACATTAGTGTGTCAAGTAGAATGCTGCTTGAACTCTCGTCCTCTATGCCTGCAATTTGAGGGAGATCCTAATCCTCTTACGCCTGCTCACTTCTTAATACTTCGACCAATGACATCAATTCCAAACGAAAATGTCATTGATGTAAATGTCAACCGATTAAGCACATGGCAGTACATCCAACGGTTAATTCAATAACTTTGGTCAAAATGGTCCAAGGAATATATCCCACAACTTCAAAAACGGCCACGATGGTATTGTACGGGTAGTAACTGTGCGAAAGAAAAGGGAAAATTGAAACGACCAGTCCCCAAACTGTGCCCGCTCTTTATAGATGGTTGAAAGCGGATACTTTCAAGGTGGGCCGGTATGTTTACGCTAGTATGTTAACTTTAGTTTAAGTATATTTCATATTCATATTTAATTTCTTTACATTATTGTAACCGTATTTGAATTACATTATTTTACTACATTTTATTTACAACCATGTAATTATCTAGATTCTCTATGTTCAATAGATAAGTACAACTACAATAGAACAGTTCTGAATTGTAACAGAACTATTGCAGAAGTAATAACCAGTGTTTCATTTCAATAAGAATACAGTCCACGGATATCGGAACATCTACCAAAATAGCCTTGTTGCACAATTTTAAAGCGTCGACGAGGGGTTGCTGATACGCAGGGTCTGCTCCTGATTGCAGACTACGCGGGAGGCTTGCCACCCTATTTATCGTGCAGGCGTCTTCCCAGCGTGTTGGAAGGTTGCGGACGTTAAGTCGGTCTCTGAAAAGGTAGAAGCCGATAATCCTGCGAATTATCGGCCTATCGCGATTTGCTCTGCGCTCTTCAAGGTAATGAAGAGCATGACTAAACACTATCTTGTGATTTGGCTGGAGTTCGAGGACCTGCATCAACAGTACGCCTTCCGTTGAAATCGCGGGAGACCAGATGGATTTCTTGTCGGTGCACTCATACCACAGCTGATCGCATTTGGTGTCGGTTATAATTGTCGGTTATAATTTTATATCGAGTTTTTTTAGAAATCGCACAGTTAGAGTTGTTGTAGCCGTGTTCTCATCCAACAAACATAGGCTTACCACCGGTGTTTCACAAGGCTCTGGCCTTTCTCCCTCTTTACTTCTTATTTTCATTGATAGTCTGTTAGGTCAGACCTAGAATGCAATCTACTTCTTCGCGGATGAATGCAACCTCGGTCATTCTTATGCCTTCATGGTCAAGTCTTCAAGATATTAAAGGCAGAAGGCGAATTGTAGATGTGACACCTGTCCGGGATTTATAGGCCATTTATATTACAGGCAGAAGGCCATTATATTAAAGGCAGAAAGTGTCCTTTATTTCCAAAAGCATCTTATTTTAAACATAATTAATGGTACTCTTAATTCTAATTCTTTTATTCATGTATCCTTAAAACTAAACAATATTTTAGAACTAATCAGCTGTCGATCAGCTGTAATTAAGGCTAGGGATGACATAACATAAATAGTCAATGTACTTCAGTAATCGATAACACTACACCCTCCCCCTTTAAAAAAAATAATTTTTATTTACATTAAAAATTATTTTACAATCTTAATAAATAAACTTATACTAAATTTAATAAACTTATTCTAAATGTAAATATCTTATTTATTTTCAAATTAAATCCCATTTCTTCAACATATTATTATGGTATTTCTTTACCTTTCCTTCTATATCTATTAAGGAGTTAACCCCTTCTCTTGCGACTATTCTATATGGTCCATGATATGGTGAATGGTTTTTCTTTCTATTCATGGCTCTTAAGAGGACAAGATCCCCCACAGATAAATTAAGAGGGTTTGAGTTCTCCTCTCGGACTTCTCTCTTTTTTTAGCATTTTCTAAATATTCTTTCGTTTTCCCTAGAGAAAATTTTAATCTTTGTTTTAACTCATTGGCATAATCCTCAATGTTGTAAAATAGCTTTCCATTTCTTATTTCATCACTAGGCAAGTAGGGCAATTTAACAAATACTAACTCATATGGAGAGTATCCAGTGTCGACATGTGGTGTAGTATTATACGCAAATGCAAAATACGGTATCCAGGTGTCCCATTCATCGTTCTTGGAAAAATTCAACAAAAATTCATTAAGTACTCTATGATTTCGTTCTAACGAGCCCAAAGTTTAGTGGTGATATGGTACACTAAATATTTGTTCTATATCTAACAAACGACATACCTCAGACATTAATTGGTTTGTAAACTCGGTACCCCTATCTGATTTCAGAACCTTGAAAGTCCCGTAAACTAATATGAATTGTTCTACTAAAACTTTTGCAATTGTTCTCGCTTCCTTAGTTTCCATTGGACACGCCACAATAAATTTTGACAAATCGCACTGTATCGTAAGGATGTATCTGTAATGGTTAGATAATCTTAATGGACCTACAGTTTCTATAGATACTACCTCAAAACTTGTTTCCGGAGTATCAGTTACAGTAAGATGTTCTTTAGTATGTTTGGTTTGTTTGTTTATTTTACGCTGTGAGCAGCTTAGTATATATTTCTTTATCATTTTGCACATATTTTTCCATACGTAACGCTGTTTTAGCTTCAGCGTAGTCTTTCTGACACCCAAGTGTCCACCATGCGGCGAGTTGTGATATTCAGCTATTAATTTTGATTGTTTGTCTCTGCAAACTACCCTTTCTGGTTCCTCATATAATAAAATTTTCAAATCTGTTTCTGTTCTTCCTTGTATCTCATTAAATACCGATTTAATTTTTTCCACGGACATAGTTCTAAATACAGTATGTCAAGAATGACTTTACACAAAGAAAATAAATATGTATAAAAATTCATCTTTGTAAGCAAGAAAGTAATTTGTTTTATTCTATCAAGTATTTTTTTTTTGATTTATTATAATTATATACATTATTTACATAAGGTTAACAAAAAAATAAAGCAAATTCCATGCTAAAGAAACTAAACGTGAAACAAAATCAAGTAGAGTTCAATTTTGCTAGTGTCAATAAACTCTTTTCACAAAAGTGTTTGTATTAAATTTAAGACGTGTTACGATGTTTTTTTAATTAATTTAGTATTTCGTATGACCACCCTTTGCATCCACCACGCATTGTAATCGCCTTTTCACAGAATGGATCAACTTTATGAGGTCATAATTGCTCGGTATATTTTCCCACTCTTCCAATATAGCGGATTTGAGTGCTGTCATGTTTTTGGGTTGGCGTTTGGCGACATTTTTCTTTAAATGCACCCACAAATTTTCAATAGGGTTTAGGTCAGGACTTTGAGGATTTGTATCTATAACTTTTCCGCAATTATAAAGTAGCCACATCCGCACCATATGCGACTTATGCTTAGGGTCATTATCCTGATAATATTTGAATTTTGGTTTGTTGCCTCTGAAGAACTCAAATTTCCTAGCGCTGCTTACCAATTTGCTCTTTAGAATGTCTAAATACTGCTTAGCGTCCATGGTAGTTTCTATAAAGGCTAAGTCTCCCACTCCTTTGCCCCGAAATCATAACCGACATTTTTCCAAATTTGACAGTTGGAATGATTTTGCGATTTTCTAGCAATGTTAATGGCTTTCGCCACACTCTAGACGGCCCATCGTTGTAATACAGCATCATTTTGGTCTCATCGCAGAATATGACGTCGTCCCAATAGTCGGCCGTTAGGGAAACATTCATTACAGCGAAGGAAAAGCGCTTATCTACATTGACTGAAGAAAGGAGTGGTTTTTTTCGTGCAGCTCTTGATGAATATTTGTTCTTTAGAATCGCCTGTCTAACTGTTTCATGAGAAACCACTACTCCACACTCTTTCTCGAGCTCCCTTGCAAGGGTTCCGGTCGAAATTTGGGGGTTTCGACTAATTTTCCGTATCATTAGGCGCTCCGCACGTTCAGTTATTTTTGGCTTCGGTCCTCCTTCACGTTTTGGCTCCAATCTACCCTCATTTTCAGCTCGATTTATTACATTATAAATTGTCTTTCGTGTTACTGAAAACATTTCCGACAATTCTTTCACACTTTTTCCCAATTGGTGATTGTAGTAAATCAGCTGAATTACATCGAACGATAATTTTTTGCCTGGCATTTTGCAAACTCAATATGTTACGTTGTGATACGCGCACAACAAAAACTGATCACTAACTGACAACCACAATAATATACAAAAGCAATGTAAATCGCAAATAACTGTAAAGTACCGTTGGCCGTTAAGTGAATGTCAAAAGGAATAACAAATGCGAGTTGTGAAAAGAGTTTCTTGACAGTAAAAAAAATATTGATAATTCTTTAAGTCCTATTTTTTGTTTTTTACACATTGGATTAACGTTCTTTTTATTTATCCCCTTTGCGAATACTGTATGTAATCATAATAAATAAAAAAAAATAAGTTAAAAACCAAAAACTTACATTTTCATACAAATTAAGTTGAAAATTATAATTTTTTTGTAATGTGTAAAGTGACTGTACTGTATATCATCTTTCTTGTTTAAAGCTAGCTCTCGTATTCCAAACCTATGCATTTTTGATGTCAGCTTCTCCAAAGTCAACTTGTTGCTCTTTGGATTATCGCTGCATCTTGCAATAACAACATCATTATTTATATCTATCGGCGACTTTCTTTCATCCTCCTGGGGTACAAATCTAAGTCTTCTTGTATTTCGTATGTCCGTTACTGATGTACAACTCCAAACAAAGATTTTATCAGGATTTTGTTTCGAAGTGTACTCAGTGTTTATATTAGGCTTCTCTACAATCAACTGTCTCTTCTGCATACTTCTTGTTATAGCTAGTATCTTTCTATCATCAGTTCTATTTGGAATCATTGCCCTCAAGGATTCACTATTCAAGGTTATTCGTGACAAAGCGTCCGCATTTGTATTCATCCTGCCTTTCTTGTAAATTATCTCAAAATCGTAATCTCATAGATCCATTCTTATACGAGTCATTTTTGAAGATGGGTTTCTGTGTGTAAACAAGGAGACCAAAGGTCTATGATCTGTGATAACTAAAAATTTTCTACCATAAAGATATGACCTAAAGAAATTGATTCCCCAATGAATGGCAAGTAACTCTTTCTCTATCACGGGTTTATTCAAATCATGTTTAGACAAAGTCGTGCTGGCGTATGAAATTGGTAAATCAGAACCAATCTATCCTTGGGATAAAACTGCTCCAAGAGCATAATTAGAAGCATCCGTTGTTAAAACGAAAGGCTTTGTAAAATTTGGATATTGAAGTATAGGAGGTTTCAATAATCGATTTTTTAGGGTATTAAATGCATTTTGGCACTCTTGGCTCCTCATAAATGTCTTATTTTTCTTTTGCATGTCGTTTAAACTCTTCGCTATATCAGCGAACCTCGGTATAAAACGCCTGTAGTAATTACAGAACGCTACAAATCTTCTAACTTCATCTTTATTTGTTGGAACTGGATAATTCTTTATAGCCTTATCTTTGGCTGGATCCGTTTTTACCCCCTTGTCAGTTATTAAATGCCCAAGGTAAATAACCTCTGGTTTTAAAAAACTGCATTTGTTTGCATTCAGCTTCAATTTTAATCTTCTCAATCTTTGGAATACATTAACTAAATCGTCGTTATGGTGTGCCAAACTGCATCCAAAGACAATAATGTCATCAACATAAAGAAAAGCTGCTGCATCCAAACCACTCAATGCGATCGTCAGCATCCTTTGAAAGCTGTTTGATGAGATCTTTAGCCCAAATGGTAAACGCTTAAATTGAATGTGACCATTCACTGTCGAAAAGGCAGTGATTGGACGTGAATCTTCATGTAGATTTATTTGATGGAATGAGCTAGTCATGTCTAGAGTCGAAAAATATTTCGCTCTACCAAGCTTGTCTAAGACAGCTTCAATCCTTGTTAATGGAAATTTATCATTGATGATTTTAGTATTCACTTTCCTAAAATCGACCACTAAACGCCATTTCTTACTATCATCTGCAGACTTTTTCACTACCAACAATGGTGAATTGTAAGGGCTAACTGAATGTTCGATTATGTCATCATCTAACAAGTGCTCAACCTGGCTGTTTATGTCTTCCACTTGTGTATGTGGAAGCCTATAGTTCTTAACATATACAGGTGTTGAATCTGCGGTTTGTATCTCTTGTGTGTAAAAGTTATTAACACTCAACTTTTCGCCCGGTAAATGGAAAATATCTTGATATTCCCTAAATATTTCCATAATAGATTCTCTCGCTTCTGGAACTTCTGCCCCAACATCTAAACTTCCTAACAAAGTGTTTAGCATTGCACCATCTCTTGATATTTCCCCATTGGTGTGGCATATATAGTATTCTTTCAACGGATGTGTTTCTAGATCTAAATTATTCATTACTACCACCTTATCTGTAGTATTCAAAAGCTTGACATGAGCTATACCGTGGGCTGGTATTAAACAATTGGCCAGAAAAACATCATCTTCCAATTCCTTATTCAACACTATGCTTTCCTCGCGTACCTGTACGTCAACAGGAAGGATCATCTCCGTCCTCGCAGGTATTGTTATATTCATCTGACGCATTACCCTAAAGTCCATCGGTAATATAACATCCCTACCATCGATATTAAACGCTATCGTGTATGTTTCAAAATCTATTCTGCACATGTACTTTGTTAAAATATCTCTACCGATTATTCCGTCAGTTAAAATTTGGAATTCATTGTCAACAATGTAAAAATCGTGCTTTATCTGCGCAGCTTCAGTACCTAATTCCAATCTCGAAGTACCTATGCACTGTACAGCCTCTTGTGTTATCCCCGTTAATCTTGCAGTATCTTTCGCATTAATATGCATAGACTCTTTTATTTTACAAATCGAAATGTCCGCTCCTGTATCAATCAAAAATCTTAAATTCCCTCTCACATTCGTGCATTTCAGAGTAATGTAGGCATTGGAATTCGCCGTGAAATTAAATATAATTAATCTTGGGCCCCTTGGATAACGTCTTATGTTATCCGGCCGTCGGCGTTTCCCTGACAGCCAGTATATGGTAAAGCTCTAAAATTTCCGCTTCTTTCATAATTTGTTCGGTTCCTATCATTCGAGTTATAATTCCTATTTTGGAAGTTGCCATTGTTGCTAAAGTTGGTATTAATCCTTTGTGAGTAATTTTGACTGGTGCCAAATCCATTACCTCTGTAGCTTCTGCTCCCGGGCTGGTAATTTCTGTTAGCGTGACCTCTGCTGCTTATACCATTGCTTTCGTATCTGTTATTGTATCGGTTATCGTATCTGTTATCGTATCTGTTATTAAATCTGTAATTGTTATCGTATCTATTTCTATCTTGGGTTCTATTTACCGGAAACAAGTTCTTACTCTGTATATTCATGCTCTTTTCTGCTGTCGTACACCTCTGTACAGCTTCACTCAAGGTTGCTGGCATATTCGCCAACAAAAGCGGTCGGTATTCAACTCCTACGCCTTTGACAAAAACATTCAGCGCCATGCTGTCGCTAACCTTATAAATAGCGTCCTTCGTCTCTTGAGATGGGCTCTTCAATGCGCCTATTTCAAAAGCACTCAGTTGATCAGAAATTTTTTCTCTAAATTCTGCTATGTCAGAGCCCCCCTGCTCTACAGTTCCTAACTCTGTTAAAACTTGTTGCAACGTTCTGGGGTTCGGATAAGCCGTCTCCAAACCTTCCTTTAACTGAGCGAATGTAGTCGGTTTATTAGAACGACCCAAAATACCGCGCACCTGTGCCGAAAGTTAAAAATTGTAGACGTACTTAATGAATATTTCTCTGTCTTCCTCTCTTAATAAATCATGCAGCAACTCTGACTGCGTAATAAAATCTTCCAAGAACTTATATGAACCCTTAAATACTTGCAGGTTTTTACCTACTATCGATATGTCGAATTGAGCCATTTTTGATATTTTGCCCGTTTGCCGAGTTTCTTCTTTAATATTCAAATTTTTTAAAATTTCCTCCAGTTCAACACGAAGTTCATTAAATCGCAATAAAAGTATATTACTATCTAATTTTGATTCACCATATAACGCATTCACCTTATCATTTAAAGACCCTAACCATTCAAATTTACTATGTACATACTCGGTTGTAAAATATCTATTCTTGCTTTTCTTTAAATTTGACTTCAATTTATCTAATTCATTTACAAATTCCTCGATTGATTCCATTAATACTTAATGTCTAGTAAAAATATATACATACTAAAGTATTTCAAATTACAATATATATATATATATATATATATATATATATATATATATATATATATATATATATATATATATATATATATATATATATATATATATATATATATATATATATATATATATATATATATATATATATATATATATATATATATATATATATATATATATATATATATATATATATATATAAGCGGTGCGAGCACCGCTTAAGATATTTTCAAAATTTAACGGCAAAAAAAAACAATCTGGCAATGTCAACCAAAAACGGGTACCGACTATTTGGTGATAGGTATTTGAATACTCAAATGTAGTTGCACCGACTTAATACACATCTTAATCTGATATTCATTTCCATTCTCTTGCATTTCATTTTTCTTGCTCAGTGACAATAAAATCTTTATTTTGTATTAAAAGTTTCTTAAAATTCGGGTTTCAATACCAAAAAAATAAAATAGTTTTGTAAATGTGATTTCTGTTTCTTTTTCTTTGTGTTATTTCATTTATTTATAAATAAATAAAAATATATATATTTCTTTTGTTGTTGTGTTTAACTATTTGGGGGTTGATTTTATTTTGTTGTGGTTTTTCATTTCTGCTTCCAGAACATCAACTTCGAGCCACAATTGTGATGCGCGATTCCATGGTGGTGGTGGATCATTATTTATGATATTTTTTTAATTCGGCGATTTTTTTTCTAATGCGAACTATTCTGCCACCGCGCCTGTGTTTTGGCTTTTGGGTAATGGGAATCTGGGTAAGGCGGTCTTCCTTTATTTTGTGCTGCCTACTGAAATATTCTCTCAATGTGATAGGTTGAGGTTGTTGCTTCTTGTCGCAGGGCAAAAAACTTTCTGTTGGTATATGTTTTTTTATTTGGCAGGATCGCCATGTGATGGTATTCGTGTTGTCGATATATTGTGGGCCTGCCTGGTTATTGTGCCGGCGCTTAAAAACGCCACTGGCAATAAAAAGGTTTTTGCACTCAAAAGCGCTAAAGCAGTTTTTGTCAGCACACTAATTAGTGCTTCTTGCTTTTGTGGAAAAGAAAACAATGCCGAGTTATTGGCAGTTTTGACTTTAAAACTTTAGTGTCCTTTATTTCCAAAAACATCTTATTTTAAACATAATTAACGGTACTCTTAATTCTAATTCTTTTTATTCATGTATCCTTAAAACTAAACAATATTTAAGAACTAATCAGCTGTCGATCAGCTGTAATTAAGGCTAGGGATGACATAACATAAATAGTCAATGTACTTCAGTAATCGAGGGAAAACCGGCTTCTAAATACAAACATAGGTACAAGCACTTCATTAAGAGTTTGGTGTGTTTTTTTTTATTGTTTTGAATTGTAGAAGTTTTCGCAAGTATTGTTATTGTTGAGGAAAAATTTGAAAACGTTAGTTGATATACCCCTGACAGATATTTATATGTGCAATGTATTTTTATTGTCAAAACGAAAAAAAAATTCTATACATATTTTTTTTGTACTTATGTTTACTTTGGAATAATAAAAAAATTATTTGTAATTTTTTTTAGAACATAAAAATAACATAGGTATGATTTGTACTCCGTAGAAAATAATTATATGTGCAAAAACAAAACTACAAATTAATTCTAATTATTCAATTATGTAATTAATATGATATTGTATTACCCTTGTGTATAAGCACTTGTTGTAGCCGACGTGGCATAGAACCTGCCAAGTTTTTTAAAGTGCTTAGATCAATTTTATCCCATTTTACCAATATGGCCTGTTTGAGTTCTTTCAGCGTTAAATATTGCTTTGACTTCAATTTGGTTCAGACCAGGACTTAAGGCCGACCACTCCAGTAACGGTTTATTGCGTGACTTAAAGAATTTTTTTTTTGAGCCGAGCAACATAAATCGGGGCATTGTTGGAACGTCCTATTATCTCCATATAAATAGTCAGTGTAGTCTATTTAATTATTATCCAACAAGTCAACAAAAGCCTCCGCATTCATTTTAGTTGGGACAAAGCACATTTGGGACTTTCCTCGTGCTCCAAATGCTGCCCATATCATAGGAGATCCACCAACGTGGTTTCGCTTGTAGCACGTTTCGCGAGGATATCATAAATCTCTCCAAAATTTATGATGACCATCAGGTCCATCAAAACTTTACTTTTCTCGTCACTAAACACAACCTTATCAAATTCTTCGTCCCAAAATTTGTACTTTTCAGCAAATGCAATACGCGCAGACTTATAACGTTGGGATAAGCGCGGTTTATGTATTTATTTTAAATACTGCTGACCCAAGTCATCCTTTAACACTTGTTGGACACGCTGTCTCAATACATTTAAACCTAATTCTACCTTTATTTGCCTGCAAGTCATATTTTTATTAGCTGCTAAATGCCAAATACGCCGCTTGGTATTCGCGTTTACAGTTGGATACATAACTCGAGAAATCGCAGCTGCGATTTCCGTATTTTTTGCCAGCAGCACGCATTCCTAAGATCTTTCCGCGTTCCTGATTCGAAGGTTCACTTTCTCGTGCCATTTTCAACTAGAAAAAACTGCAAATAACTTTTTTCTTTAAATACTGTCAAAAAAGCCTCATTTACTTACCTCCAAGAAGTTTTTTTTAATTAAATACAAAAGAATATATATATATATATGTTCAGTTTTCAGCGACTGATTCCCATTTGCACATATAATTATTTTCTATTGGATATCAAACCTACTACGATCATTTCAGATAGCGGGACCACAAATAAAGCAAAAAAATGAAATAAGTACATGGTGAAGAGAGAACAAAAAAAAACTGTGAGGTAAAAATTAAATTACCGTTAGTTGTTACTTGGTAGAGAAAAACTATTTTTGCACATATAATTATTTGTACTTTCACACAAATTCATTAATTACTAGGACAAAAGCAAAAACAGATTTCTTCCGATTTTCTGTTCTTTTCCAGTGGTATAAGGGACTACCTCCGACCCTGTAAATTCCCTAGTCCCTTAAGAACCACCGCTACCGCGGCATAATCCACTTCCCATGCATTTACCTGGTGAATTTAACATGGGCTTGTCCTACGAAGGGGGCGATTGAACCATCTCTGCATAACCCTTAGCCACCACTACGGTGCCCACTTTTATCCATACCTTACACCACCGCCAAAAGACTGAAGGCGGTGGTAGTCCATACTATGTAGTACAAGAACTACCTACATAATAGCATTCCCTACACTACCACTATATGGCGAAAGGCCGTGCTAGTCCCTATTATGTATTGCTATACTAGCTACAATATTTAACACACCTTTTCACTTAATTGTATAGTTAAAAAAACTTTTACTTAACAAGTTTAGTTGATGTTTATTTCTTTGAGAATTATCAAAGTAAAAATATGGCGTTTTATAATAATCAAAAACTTAACGAATTCAGTCGACTGTATAAACTATTAAAATTAAGAATGTAAACAAAAATAAAAATTTTAAGAAGGTTATTTGTTTGGTTTCCGATTATTCTTTCTCGCACCAACAGTCTTAAAATGCCGCTTTTTCTGCAATTGAATTGCCTTTCGTGTTTACACCGTCATCCGTATACACTCTGAAAAAAATTTAAGTTATTTTATTCAAATGTTAGTTATCAACATTAAGTTTTTTTATATTACCTAAAAGCACGTCGTGATAATTCTTTAAAGCCTTTAGTGGTTTTCTGCCCTGGACGCCATCGACGTTATATTCTTAAGTTACCTCAACCGATAAAATGTTTTGCAGGTATTTACGCATTCCATTGGGAAAATGAGAGATTTCATGACGTCTATCTGAAAAATTTTAAAAACTTTATTAGAACAAACATACTTATACTTACCAATTTTTAACTCAATTCCGCTGAAGTTCACACACTGAATTCAATGAGACGACTGATGTTTTGTTTTGGCACACAATACACACAACCAAGCCACATGTACAACTTCACGGCGATCATCGTGTTTTATTGATATTTGCAACGGGATCTTTTTTAGGAATTTTGTGTTTTTTTCTATTACAACAAAGGCACTTCATACGAAAAAAACCGATTGTCTGAGTTACTCTGAGGTAGGAAATTAGGTGGCGAATGGTGACATGAGTACATTTAAGAGATAAGTGTCTAAGAAAAAAGGCAGGTAATTTGGGTATGTCACAACGGTAGCAACAAGTGGCAATAGTGGCAAAGTGCTTGCCACTTCGCCTATCATTAGTGGCGATAGCTTTTTGTTATACCACTGGGTTTGTACGAGTACTAACACACCCTTGTGTTAGTGAGTGCGAGCAGAGCAATTTCCTTGCGCAGCAACTTCTTGTACATCAACAAATACGTACACACATATCGTTTACTCCTTCTTTTGGATTTCCTATATTTCCATATGTATTTACCTACGTATGATTGCACATTCAAACAACGAAGCAAAAAAAAATAGAAAAACATGCGACCAAATAACGTGTGATTTTTTCTGTAGTGTCTGGTTTATTCATAAGTTTTGGTAATAAATGTTGTTGTTGCTGTGGTTCCTTATGGCCATCGTCTCGTCCACCTACTTCCTCACTAACCATTCATAATTATATTTCTTTTTTGTTTAATTTAAAGTTTCGCTCTCAAAAAGAATATTTAAAAAGTGGGACTTTTTCATAGCATAATTTCCCTCCAACCAAATATAATTTTCCTCAAAAACCATGCCCAAGTGAAACAATTTCTAGCTCGTCAATCTCTTTTGATATATAAAGTGCACTCTTTTTTCTTCCCATTACAGACAAACATTTTGACGACATTATAATTTACCCTTGGCACTAAAAGTACTAAATGAAACAATATGTTTCACACAATTATCTTAGAAAACTCAAAATTTTCACGTAATTAATAATTTTCGAAAAAAACTGGTTATTTCGTAGAAAATCTCAGAGCTGACCCTAGTTGTAGCAACTGACTTGGGTTGTCTGCGCTTTGAATAGTCATTGATATCAGTGTATTCTAAAGTGTAACCTTCGTTTATCGAGAAGGGATTTGTTCTTAAACTTCCTTTTATATCAGTTTGACGACGTTCCGCTTACCGCGCTATACAAATTCCACTACACTTCTACCTTGCAACTGCCGGCCGGAACAATCCAGCCTTTCTTTCGTAGCGGCGCCTCATTAGCAGTTGGCAACATAATTTAAGTCCTGTCCTTATTTCCCATCAGAACCATTTTAGACGACTTTAATCATTCTTTAAGAACGCTCCAGTTACTTCTCGCTCTCGCTCCGACGATGTCTATATAAGTATAACCTACATTCGTAAGAAGGATGTTGATCTTGGTGTTAACGTTTAGTTTTCACCAAGATGGTATCCCATACGCAGGCATGTTTTCAAATAGTTTATCTCTTATCGGAGTGTCAAAAGCAATCTTATAGTCTAAGAAAAGGTGGTATTTATGATTTTACTGCTCTTTTTCAGGATTTGGCGCAGTGTAAAAATATATTCGCCCTGAAGCCGAATTAACACAGTATACTTAGTAGGGACATACTCGTAAATACTGTTACACGCGTTTTATGCTGAAAAATAAAAAGTACTGAATGGTTTGGACCAAATATTTATTAATATATTTATTGATTTATATTGCATCCAAAAAGAATCTACTTATTCGAAATGTCCGCCTTTTGACTTTACACACGCCTTAAGTCGCACTGGCCAATCGTCAATAGCTGCACGAACCTCATCCATTGGAAAATTGGCCACAGCTCGAACCAAAGCAGTCTTAAGAGATTCAATGTTGGGGTATCTTTTGTAACAAGCCTTGTCATCTAAAACAGTCCACAATTTACAATCCAATGGGTTCAAATGTGGACTGCCTGAGGGCCATTCTTAAGAGGAAATGATCACTGGCAAATTGTTTCGAAGCCAGACCTGGGACGTTTTAGCCTTATGGGCCAGCGCAGAATCTTGCTGGAAAGTCCATGGCTGGTTTTGGAACGGGAAATTGTTAAAAGGCTTCACAACAACTTCCAAAACGGTTTCTTGGTAAACTTTGGTCGATGTTTCGACTCCTTGTTCTCAGAAATGCAGGTCAGTGGCCCCATCGTAAGAGACACCACACCAAACCATGACTAAAGCTGGGTGTTGACCCTTTTCCACCCTTGGGATCAGTTCAACTGCTTCCTTAGATGACCGCGCATACACTCTATCTTTTTGCTTGTTAAATTTTTCCTGAACGGCAAAAATTTTTCATCGATGAACAGAATTTTTCTGTGCAAGTTATCAGCGTGCTTCACCAAAAGACGTTTGCATTTTTCAATCCCATTTGTTTTAAAGCTGCAGTCAATAAATGTCCGGTACGTTGTTTGAAAGCCCCAAGTCTTTTTTAATGATTCGACTCATGGACTTTTGCGTGATATTCATTTCACGGGCCATGATTTGCTGTTTTCGGAGCGGATTTCTGTGAATTCTTGATTTAACGGCTTTGATGACATGCGGCGTTCGAACAGAGCGTGAGCGGCCAGACCGGTGGCGGTCTTTTACATCTCCAGTCTCCTCAAGCAGTTTTATGCATCGGTAGACGAACATGCGGCTAATCTCTAGTGGCCAAAGCGTTTTGAAAATATCGTTTTTTCATTTCACACTTGAAAAGCGCTATTACAGCGATACAGTTCTCGTTATCTGACCACTCCATGATGAAAGTTGAAACAATTTTAAAATCCCGTTACAGACTAACGCTATTGAGGTTAGCTATCAAGACCCATATGACTTAACGGGGTAACAGTATTTATGTCGCTACTAAGTAGTTAAAAGTACTTTATACCATACGCAATGGGTAACACACTTATTCGCCTAACAGTAAAGATATAAAACGACGACGCTCCGAAATTACCAATTATTATAATTCATTAAGAGCAAACTGCATTAAATCCCCTAAACTAAAATTTAGTAAAACCTCTAAATTGAACTTTATTAAAATACGAAAAATGGTAACGGATCTTATTTCACTTATTAGCCATAAGCCAGATAACCGTCGAATGTACGTATCGAATGTGGCTGATGAATATTGCTGCATTGAGAAACTCAAATAACTTTTTTTAGAGTTTGGAATTCATTTCGTTTTCATGTTAAAGCTCATTCATTTTTTTTTTCACATATATAGCTTAATTAGTTTTAAAAACAATGGAATTGAAATGCCCCCTGCTCGTTGATGCATGTACGGCATCTTACGAAAAAGTTGTTCATTACAGCTTGGAGAGTTCAGACAGGAATAGCGGCAATTGCTTCTCGAATGGATTGCTTTCTGTTTGCAATAACCCCACAAGAAAAAGTCAGGTGCAGTAACGTCAGGCGACCTGCGTTACCAACGGAATGTGGACTTTCTGGATATCAGCTTATAAAGAAATTTTCGTCGCAATTCTGTCATAACATGTAAGGAATTACTCCATCTTGCTGAAACCACACAGTTCTGAAAAAAAATCTCGTTCGGCGTGATTATGGATAGAAAAACTCATGCTCAAGTAACGGTCTCCAGTAACCGTAATGGTGTGATCGTTTCTTCGAAGAATTAGAGCCCGACAATACTGTGGGCCACGTCAGAAATGAAAAGACAGTTCAACATTTTTCCGTCCTCTTCCACTACTTGAAGAATCTTTGGGCGAAATTCCAAGCGAATCGGAAAGTCTACTGCATTGAGTTTGAGGGCCTTTTGAATTTTATATGGGAATAAGTCTAAATATTTGTGCATAATTGACTGTAATGAATGTCTGCTTATACCCATTTGAGCTCTTGAATTGTTTTGTATGACAGCAGCGGTTGTTACCTTCGTCCGTTATTAAATTTTTGTGGTAGCGGCTTTCATCAGCCACCCTGTATATACTCCGTGATTTCTATTTTATACGCCTCGGCAAAACAAAAGGCTGTTGATGCTTTGCCAGCGTTGCCAAAACGGAACTTTTGGAGCTTTTCTGGGTTTCTCGTAAATAAACTTTACCATGATGAAAATGTTGCCTTCGACTAACGTTTTGACACTAAAAGATCATTAAAAAACTTTGAGGGTGCGATGACATAAAGATACGAATGTCCCTATTGGAAAATTCATTATGTTTAATAATGGAATAAACTAATATTTTCTGGCATACGACGTGATAATTAAACTTATAATAACAGTAAATTCTGTGAACAGAAAAAGTAAATACAATTGCAAAGGCTATATATTTAAAAATTTGGCACTTTTCTTTAATTCTGCCCTTTTTTGCCACAAAAAATCATAAACAAATACAAAATTTTTTTTTTTAAGTTTAGCTTCTTTTTTAATATTTGGCACATTTTTGTCATAAGGATGCGGATATGAAAACGACTGTTAACGACTGTACTAATACACAACAATTAAAAGATGGCAGTGACCACGGCAACAAACGACGAAACGGTACATGCTCAATGGCACAGTATAATTTATGGACTAATAATGCTTCACGATGTTTTATTAACTTTTGCGAATTTGAAGAGTCATCAGATCATTTGATGGGCATGACAATTAAGTCCTAGATTGAAGAGTTTGAGGAGACGGCAGCTGTGATGAGCTGCGAAGATTTCCAAAAATATGTTTTTGCAAAGAAATCTCTGTCAAATCTTGCCAACCTTTTTGTTTCTAGTAAAAAAGGCATCACAACTTAGAAAAATCTAAGGAAAGCACTATGCGCCACTGACGGGACGGAAGATTGCAATGTATAAACGTGTGCACGAATACTTTCCGCATATGAAACAAATCGCTTTCTGTGGTGCAGCGGAGGCCAGTTCTTGATACAGTATGAGATTGACAGCATAAGGGATTAGACTATAAGCCTATTCTTTACAACGAGATAATTTTTAAGGAGTGTAAGGTGAAGCTATTGGCATAAGGATGAATGGAAACTGGGAATGATAAAAAGGAAATGTAATTTTATAATTGTGGTGTTAAGCGTCATACCTCGAAAACTTGTAGAGAGAAGGAAAAAGGGCTCAAGAGTTTTAGCTGTATTAGTTTGGACACATCGCCTTTCCAAACAGGAGAAACGGAACGTGTGAAATTTGACATTAGACGACATTATGAAAAAAATATGAGATTTGGAAATCATTATTGGCTTCCTTTATTTGACAGCGGCAGTATGTTTAACGTTGTTTCTAAAAACGCTCTGAAAAAGTTTCACGAAAATTCAGAATTTCATCGAAAAATCATTATCAGTGATAAAGCTTATTTCGGGCCGAGTGGTTTTCTCAATAAATAAAATATGCGTTATTGGACAGCAACAAATCCACATCTGTCTCAAAAGACACAATTGTATCCGCAAAAAATGTTTGTGTGGTGTGGTTTTCATGCCGGAGGTGAGATAGGGCCGTATTTTTCGTCGACGAAAACCATTGTCATTTTACCGTTAATGGAGAGCGCTATAGTGGCACGTTAGACAACTATTTTTGGACAGAATTGTATGAGTTTGACATCGCCGATATGTGGTTTAATAAGGCGGTGCCACTTACAACACAGCACGCGTTACAATCGATTTACTTAAAGGCAAATTCGGTGAACGTGTTTTCCCGAGAAATGGTACGGCCAAAGGGCCTACATGCGACACATCAATTCTGTCCATCAAGGGCCACATCAAGTCGTTGGTCTATACCAACAACTTTAGATGAGCTGAGAGACAACATCCAACACGAAATGTGTGCAAGAGTTGTAGAAAATTGGGTCAAAACCCAATAAACATTATAAACTTACTATAAATTGATTATAAACTTACATTAGTAAACGTAAGCTTGGAAATTCTTTATGGTAATCATTGTAACATGTTGATTTCCAATTATCGGATAAACAAAAAGGGTCCCTTATTCTACAATTGTATCCATGCTTGGAAAACAATTGGAAATCAATTTGAAAAAACAATATTTAATAAATCATGTTTGTTGTAAATGTGTATATTTGTTTGTTTCAAAATTGGATGTAAATACGATTGTAAATACGGATGTGGCGACGATTGTAATTCAAGCAGGCCAGTATACTTACGAAAGTATTGTAAATGTCTATTTTAGTACATCTTTTACAAATCTATTATAAATACATTACAATAAATTTGTGAATTTTAATTTTCGTAAACTAGTTTGGAAATAGTGTTTGGAAAACAATTGTTAATAAACTAGTTTACGTCAATGTTTATTGGGAAGAATATATCGCTGTACGCGGGCTTGTAGTAGGCATATGACGAAATCGAATTTCATTCTTAAAATGTAATAGGTTGAGTTAAATTTATTTGAGTCTTTTAAGATCATTAACAAAGTATAGTATACTTATATACAATTATAGAAGAAAAATTAGAATTAAAGTGCATTGTTTTATAACATAAATGTGAAGAAAATATTACTAATTTAAATAAGAGGAATTTCCATAGTTATTATTTACTAATATATAAGTGGAACAGTGCATACTCCCGGCACTTACAACTTAACTACTACTACTTAAATAAACTTAAATCTATGGTTTAAAAAAAATACATAAATATTATACTTTTCTACCCCCTATGGACAGAAGTTGTTCGTAAATAAATGTTTTGACCAGGAAGATCATCATGCTCACCCATTATGCCTACTGCAGACAATTAGTTGGTATTTGACCATTTAAACGGGAACTCTATGGACAGCATATTCTGAATTATGCTACCCTCGAAATTTTGAAGATTTTCCACAAAGCGTCTCATATTACGCAGCACGGATTGATTTGCACGTTTCAAAATTATTGTTGATACACTTTCGCAGTATGCTTCTTTCGAAGTGTTCTATTTCTCTAAACACAGTAGGAGACACAGTAAACCATATTGGAGAATTAAACGAATGCTCACTCTGGTCAACAACAATTTTGTTTTCTTCGGAAGTGCTTTGCTACAGAATAATTTTGAAAAAGTTTCTTTCATCCGGTTTGCTTTTTGTAAATTGTACCTTGCATGTTTATTGAATTTTAAAAGTTTGCTGAACTTTACTCCGAAGTACTTAAGTCCATCTTCAAATTTTATTTCATTATTACCTAAAAACAGTTTTAAATGCTTGCTTTGGTGAACTACAAATCGTTTGCATTTACCTGAAGCGTTTCGCAAGCACAATGCCTTGCTTTTGGAAGCATTAATCTTTATTCCCCACTCGGAGTAAAATTCATGAACGCGTTCAAGATGCATGGACATCCGCTGAAGTGCAGCCATTGGCGATTCGTAATGAGCATAACGTAATGAATCATCGGCCTAAAGTATACCCCTAGAATCATGGAAGCCGTGGCCAAAGTTATATATGTACATGAATGCTATATAGATGTGGAGCCAATACAGATCCTTTTGAATCACCACAAAATATATCACCCTGAGCTGATAATTCGTCGCAAAGTTGAATGCAGAATTTTATTTCCCTAAACAAGATTTTAAAAAGTTTTACAATGGATGGTGGGAATCCATTGATATTAATTTAAATAATATTCCATCATGATATGCCTTGTCAAATGCCTTTTCAGCGTCAAGAGAAACTGCTACTGTACACCTACGATTCTGTATAACATCATTATTGAACTTTAAAAGAGCATGAACCATGGAATTTTCTTTTTTAAACCCAAATTGATATTCCGAAATATAATTTTCATTAGCAGCAGTATCCATGTTCTGTCTAATGACTTTTTCAAATATTTTCCCTAAATTTGACAATAGAGGAATAGGTCGTATATTATTAATATCGACATTGTTCCTAACTTTCGGAACCAGGACCACTTTTGCAATTTTCAATGCATGTGGAAAATAACAGTTGTTGAGGCAATTATTGTAAATGATCCTTATGTATTCAAAGGCATTTACTGGAAGTTTTTAAGCAAATAGTTTGAGATTTTGTCTAAGCCACACGATTTCTTACTGTTGACATATTCTCTAACACATCGTCCAAAGTCGTAAATTTTGAGTTCCTTTGCCGATTTAATGCTGTAAAATTATTTCCGAATGTGGTTATAGAACTTGGAATTACTGCTATTGTATCCGCTATCATAGTCTCTATATTTGTAACATCTCTATTTGGCACTGATCCTGAATATATTGACGAAAAATGATCCTTTAGAACATCTAACTTCAAATTTATAACCAGTATTTCCGACCCGTTTTCCGAATTTTTTTTTAATTGCACCTTGAATATTAATGGCAATATTATTAAATATTTTTTTATAAGCCCAAGGGCCTGGATGGATTTGATAAAGTCTATGATTAAATAAATTTGATTGCTCCAATTTGTTCCCTTACTTATAATGATCTTAATTAGGCTAATCTGTTTAGAAATAAGCAAATACTGCGGATCGGATCTATTAAATGTCCTAGAATATATTCTTTTCAGATATTTTTGCCAATTGTATTTAATTTTCCAAAGTCTGTTTACCTTTTCTGATACAATAATTTTTTTACCTTTCAATTCAACTTTCTGTGACCCTGTAACTAAATCTATGGATAATACAAATTTCCAAATGAAGTAGTCTATTTTCTCATTGGACAAGTTTCTAAACTCTGGAGGTGAATTATCGAGAAGAGTACTACCATATCAGTCCTGAAAGCGGTCCAATTAGTGTTTCTAAATGAATCATATTCCACTGGATTTTTGGGAAGTAAATCAAAATCGGAGAGAAAAATTTGAAGCTTAAGTGGAACATGATCCGAAAATGTCAGAAGTGTTGATACTCTGTAATTAACATCTAAATTGTAAATTAGCTTTGAACTTACAAGGAAGTGATCTAGATGTGATGAACCATTGGGGAATGTAGGACATGAATCACATATTCTTGTGATAGCAAGTGACATTTTGATAAAACAACGCCGTTAAAATTGTGTTTTTGATGATGGTGTGTTTTTAGAATTAAGATCACATCCTATAATTGCTCCTTCATAGTTATGAGAAGAAACTATAATTCTTGTCAATCCGTCCATAAGTATCTCCCGTTACAGTTGCTGGAAAAATATATTGAACCTAAAAGAAATTTCCTAATCCGGCAGTTAAAACATGCATTTATCTTAACAAAAACATTACGAAAACTCAACGAGGAATTTATACCCTATTATACAAAATGGACTTCTTTATGAATATAGCGACACCCAAGGGGCTATCATCACTCACAATTAAAAATTATCTAAATATACCCAGTTGTTATTGTGTAAATGCAGTTCTTGTAAAAAGCTACATCAATTTTGTACTTTTTTTACAGAGCGTCAAGCTCAATTTTTCTACTACGATCCACCAGGGACTAACATTTAAAGTGACAACGTTAAGAAACTTACGGACCATACACTTTTTGAACATCCTTCATTATTTCAAGGCATTCCAATATTGCCTGTTCCTTTGATATTGCCTTGTACTCCCGAACAAAGGTTTCTATTCTGTCCTCAAGAGTTATTGGTTCTGGGCTACATAATTGTTTAGCAATCTTTAAAAATTCGATAATCAGCGGCGATTTCTCCTGCCTTTGTTGTGGAAAAGGATTATTGTTCTTACAAAAAGCTTTGCAAAATTTTCACCAGGAGTTATAAACCTTGACGAAATTAGTTCATTCCTCACATTTTCCTGAGCCATCAACTTTCTAGTCTTCAATTCCTTCGCCTGCTCTTTCCGTGAAGCCACATATGACTGATATACTGAACAACCTCTATAATTTGAGGAATGTCCTTTTTCACCACAATTGACGCCAAATAGGTTTGCATTTGGTCTCTCCCATGATACAATCTGATTAAGGACCTCTCTTATGCCAACGATTTCGCTTAATGGTTACTAGGAATAGGCCGGTGCAACGCCATTTTTCCTGGAATAATCAGTTGAAAAATTTGACACTGTATCCACAGTGTCCTGTACAAGTTTATCAATATAAGCTTTTATTTCAACTATGTCTTCCCCATTACAAAGTCCTCGGCAAACTAAACTTTGACGTTTTAATTCCTTCGGGGTATACGAATATGAGTCAACTCCCTCTTTCCTTAATAGCTGCAACATTTCAGCATGAGCCGAAACATCTTTTAGGTACAATCTACTTTTATACCTGAACTTATTCAAAATTTAAAAAAAAAACACATTCTTAGCTCTTTGTTGGCCTGCAAGAGGTTTTATATTAACATTGCGAAGAAAAATTGGGGGGCCAAATGAGTTCCTGGTCCTTAACTGTTTTACAGACTGTGGATTTTTCCTGCAACACAGTTAAATTTTTTTAACTACTAATATGATTACCGGAATCTATTTCGAGATTCCCTAAAATTGAATACCTGTTAGTGCTATTTGCATCTACATATGTCATTTAGACGTTTTTCGCCATTTAATAAATTTTTTGATGGAAGGACATTTCTCCGAAATTCCTTTTCTGCTTCTTAGTTTTCACCGGTAGTATCGCTTGTAGATATTTTTCTTCTAACTGGTATTGTTGTTTTTTTCAGTTTGAATTAATTAGAGATGTATTTGGATCTTTAGTTTTTTTTTTGTGTTTACCACCACTTACTTTTGTGTGTGAGATCCGATTATGGGCTTACCGAATCACAAACCGGAAATATCACTCAGGATGTGTCTCAAACTTTTGTCTCGGGATCCGAGTTCGAATCCCACTAGCCGTGGATGATAATTTAAATTTTTGTTTCCTGAAATTTTTTTTTGTAAAGTGACGAAAACTTTTAGTTTTGTGTTTTGTGGCAATTAGGTTGTGGAGAGTTTGTTATAGGTGTTAGTGTTTTTTTTTTATTTGGGAAGACATTTTGGCCTTGGTAGTAGCATCGTTGTGGGAGTTGGAGCTACGGCCCGATTCCAATTTTGTGGCAAAAGCAAGGTTTCACAAGGCTTAAGTGGAATTCGTATTGGTCATTTTAATCCAAAGGTCGAACCATAAGGACGTTTCTGGCGGAAAGTCATTTTGAGTTAATTGGAGTAACTCTGCAAAAACATTTTACAATTTTCCCCGGTTTCCTTATTGAAATAAAAGTAAGTTTTTACATAACTTTTGTGGATCAAATCGAAAAATCTCTAAGGGATTTTTGTTCGCTAGCGTTTTTTTCGTAGACTTTAATAACCATCAAGGTCATATCATATCTCGCATTCTGCCTGTGGATTCTGGCACGAGCACGAGCATATATGTTTATCCCAGTGAGTGTAGTTGTTAACACACGACGGATGGTAAGATACATTTTCTATAAAAAGTCTTAACTTCCAATGTTAACGACGAGTGATTTCTCCCATAGCTCTAGTATGTAGAGTCAATTACTTCGATTTCAAATAAGAAAAGAATAATGTAAGCATTAAAAATAAAACAAAATCAACTTAAGTAATTTAAACTAGTATATAAATAAAACTTATGACAGAGTAGAAATGAAAATCTATCAAAATGACCGGGAATGGAAACACTTAAGTTACTCCTATACACTCTTATTATTGTTATAGGACTAGGATGTTTAAAGAGAATCAAAAAGAGAATGAAAGAAAAAAACGTATGGAAGAAAATTATTTTTTCCCATATGATTCTATTAGAGCATAAAACCTTTTTAAATCAAAAAAATTATTTTTGATTCATTGGTTTATGGTAAAGTTCAATTTAAAACTTGTAGACTATTTATTATTTTTATATATGTTTGTACGTTTCAGCTGTTTGGGATCTGTTTGCAGATCTCAGCTGTTTGGGTCATGGCCCTTTTGTGAGATAATTTAAAAAGCTTTGCTAAAACAGTGAAACCACTGTACATTGCCTAGAAACATTTTGTTGAAATATGACAATTCCACGTTAACACTGGGACAAAATATTTACAATTGGGCAATAAGTAACTCCTCTTCACCAAAGCGTCAATATTGTCATACGGAATCACTTCAATATTATACTGCAACTACTGCAGAGAAAGTAAGAACCTGTAAGTAGGTCTCACCGTAGTTAGAACTTTTTAATGAAAAGCTTTTCACAAAATTGATTTGTGTCCACAATAAGCTTAGCCAAGCTTTCACCCATTATCTGTGGATTCTAAAAGAGAGCTTGTACTCTAAGTTCATACGATAAGCTCTCAGCAGATAATGAGTGAGAGAATTAAAAAAAATAGATTAAAAAAACTAAATAAAGAAATTTTTTTCTTTCATTATTTATTTCATTATTACCTAAAAACAGTTTTAAATGCTTGCTTTGGTGAACTACAAATCGTTTGCATTTACCTGAAGCGTTTCGCAAGCACAATGCCTTGCTTTTGGAAGCATTAATCTTTATTCCCCACTCGGAGTAAAATTCATAAACGCGTTCAAGATGCAAGGACATCCGCTGAAGTGCAGCCATTGCCGATTCGTAATGAGCATAACGTAATGAATCATCGGCCTAAAGTATACCCCTAGAATCATGGAAGCCGTGGCCAAAGTTATATATGTACATGAATGCTGTATAGATGTGGAGCCAATACAGATCCTTTTGAATCACCACAAAATATATCAGCCTGAGCTGATAATTCGTCGCAAAGTTGAATGCAGAATTTTATTTCCCTAAACAAGATTTTAAAAAGTTTTACAATGGATGGTGGGAATCCATTGATATTAATTTAAATAATATTCCATCATGATATGCCTTGTCAAATGCCTTTTCAGCGTCAAGAGAAACTGCTACTGTACACCTACGATTCTGTATAACATCATTATTGAACTTTAAAAGAGCATGAACCATGGATTTTTCTTTTTTAAACCCAAATTGATATTCCGAAATATAATTTTCATTAGCAGCAGTATCCATGTTCTGTCTAATGACTTTTTCAAATATTTTCCCTAAATTTGACAATAGAGGAATAGGTCGTATATTATTAATATCGACATTGTTCCTAACTTTCGGAACCAGGACCACTTTTGCAATTTTCAATGCATGTGGAAAATAACAGTTGTTGAGGCAATTATTGTAAATGATCCTTATGTATTCAAAGGCATTTACTGGAAGTTTTTAAGCAAATAGTTTGAGATTTTGTCTAAGCCACACGATTTCTTACTGTTGACATATTCTCTAACACATCGTCCAAAGTCGTAAATTTTGAGTTCCTTTGCCGATTTAATGCTGTAAAATTATTTCCGAATGTGGTTATAGAACTTGGAATTACTGCTATTGTATCCGCTATCATAGTCTCTATATTTGTAACATCTCTATTTGGCACTGATCCTGAATATATTGACGAAAAATGATCCTTTAGAACATCTAACTTCAAATTTATAACCAGTATTTCCGACCCGTTTTCCGAATTTTTTTTTAATTGCACCTTGAATATTAATGCCAATATTATTAAATATTTTTTTATAAGCCCAAGGGCCTGGATGGATTTGATAAAGTCTATGATTAAATAAATTTGATTGCTCCAATTTGTTCCCTTACTTATAATGATCTTAATTAGGCTAATCTGTTTAGAAATAAGCAAATACTGCGGATCGGATCAATTAAATGTCCTAGAATATATTCTTTTCAGATATTTTTGCCAATTGTATTTAATTTTCCAAAGTCTGTTTACCTTTTCTGATACAATATTTTTTTTACCTTTCAATTCAACTTTCTGTGACCCTGTAACTAAATCTATGGATAATACAAATTTCCAAATGAAGTAGTCTATTTTCTCATTGGACAAGTTTCTAAACTCTGGAGGTGAATTATCGAGAAGAGTACTACCATATCAGTCCTGAAAGCGGTCCAATTAGTGTTTCTAAATGAATCATATTCCACTGGATTTTTGGGAAGTAAATCAAAATCGGAGAGAAAAATTTGAAGCTTAAGTGGAACATGATCCGAAAATGTCGGAAGTGTTGATACTCTGTAATTAACATCTAAATTGTAAATTAGCTTTGAACTTACAAGGAAGTGATCTAGATGTGATGAACCATTGGGGAATGTAGGACATGAATCACATATTCTTGTGATAGCAAGTGACATTTTGATAAAACAACGCCGTTAAAATTGTGTTTTTGATGATGGTGTGTTTTTAGAATTAAGATCACATCCTATAATTGCTCCTTCATAGTTATGAGAAGAAACTATAATTCTTGTCAATCCGTCCATAAGTATCTCCCGTTACAGTTGCTGGAAAAATATATTGAACCTAAAAGAAATTTCCTAATCCGGCAGTTAAAACATGCATTTATCTTAACAAAAACATTACGAAAACTCAACGAGGAATTTATACCCTATTATACAAAATGGACTTCTTTATGAATATAGCGACACCCAAGGGGCTATCATCACTCACAATTAAAAAATTATCTAAATATACCCAGTTGTTATTGTGTAAATGCAGTTCTTGTAAAAAGCTACATCAATTTTGTACTTTTTTTACAGAGCGTCAAGCTCAATTTTTCTACTACGATCCACCAGGGACTAACATTTAAAGTGACAACGTTAAGAAACTTACGGACCATACACTTTTTGAACATCCTTCATTATTTCAAGGCATTCCAATATTGCCTGTTCCTTTGATATTGCCTTGTACTCCCGAACAAAGGTTTCTATTCTGTCCTCAAGAGTTATTGGTTCTGGGCTACATAATTGTTTAGCAATCTTTAAAAATTCGATAATCAGCGGCGATTTCTCCTGCCTTTGTTGTGGATTATTGTTCTTACAAAAAGCTTTGCAAAATTTTCACCAGGAGTTATAAACCTTGACGAAATTAGTTCATTCCTCACATTTTCCTGAGCCATCAACTTTCTAGTCTTCAATTCCTTCGCCTGCTCTTTCCGTGAAGCCACATATGACTGATATACTGAACAACCTCTATAATTTGAGGAATGTCCTTTTTCACCACAATTGACGCCAAATAGGTTTGCATTTGGTCTCTCCCATGATACAATCTGATTAAGGACCTCTCTTATGCCAACGATTTCGCTTAATGGTTACTAGGAATAGGCCGGTGCAACGCCATTTTTCCTGGAATAATCAGTTGAAAAATTTGACACTGTATCCACAGTGTCCTGTACAAGTTTATCAATATAAGCTTTTATTTCAACTATGTCTTCCCCATTACAAAGTCCTCGGCAAACTAAACTTTGACGTTTTAATTCCTTCGGGGTATACGAATATGAGTCAACTCCCTCTTTCCTTAATAGCTGCAACATTTCAGCATGAGCCGAAACATCTTTTAGGTACAATCTACTTTTATACCTGTACTTATTCAAAATTTAAAAAAAAACACATTCTTAGCTCTTTGTTGGCCTGCAAGAGGTTTTATATTAACATTGCGAAGAAAAATTGGGGGGCCAAATGAGTTCCTGGTCCTTAACTGTTTTACAGACTGTGGATTTTTCCTGCAACACAGTTAAATTTTTTTAACTACTAATATGATTACCGGAATCTATTTCGAGATTCCCTAAAATTGAATACCTGTTAGTGCTATTTGCATCTACATATGTCATTTAGACGTTTTTCGCCATTTAATAAATTTTTTGATGGAAGGACATTTCTCCGAAATTCCTTTTCTGCTTCTTAGTTTTCACCGGTAGTATCGCTTGTAGATATTTTTCTTCTAACTGGTATTGTTGTTTTTTTCAGTTTGAATTAATTAGAGATGTATTTGGATCTTTATTTTTTTTTTTGTGTTTACCACCACTTACTTTTGTGTGTGAGATCCGATTATGGGCTTACCGAATCACAAACCGGAAATATCACTCAGGATGTGTCTCAAACAGGGTTTAAAAGCACCAGTCCGCTAACCATTAGCATCATTTTGCTAAACTAATGCTAACAATCTTTTCCACAAGCCAGAGCTAAAACTAATGTCCGACTAACGTTAGCTCGCGTTAGCGTTAGTCAAAAAAATGACACACCTCTGCTAACCACAATTGACTAATGTGCTGCTAAAAATTTGCTAATTTTGACTAACCATTTTTCGTTAGCAAAAAATTTGAGCTGGTTTCAGTGTTGTCAACGGAACATGACGCAAAGTATCCAATAGTGGTACCGTAGTGGGGATTTCTGATACAAGTTTTTTTAAATAAATAGCCTTCAAAAATTTCGTAGTGTTTCTATTTTCTCTCTTTGTCCGTTTTCGAACAGTGTCAATAACTTCTGAACGAATGCCCGTAATAAACGCGAAATGATGGACTATTTTTCTATAAAAATTCTCAATATGTATGTTTGAAAAATATTGAGAATATTAGGTTAAACAGTCATAGTATTTATTCTACGAATATTTATTATTTCAGCATTTTCAGAGTTCGTTATGCATCTTCTCAATCCAATGTTAAATGTGGAACATATAACATTCCCGTTGGAAGTTAAACGGATCTAACCATGTGGACTCCATTATGCAGTGATTTATTAGTCATTGTACATAACATTATATTATATGTATAAACAATATGTAAATATATACTAGTACCTACCTCGAATTATTTCTGTGCTATTAATTTCACTTGTTTTTATATATATACCTTTAACAGCTACAGAAACGCACAGCAATATTGTTTCATGCGATTTTTTAAAAACACAACTTATTGTCTATCAAAGGTAGGCAACACCGTACTCGAGCCGAACACAATTTTCGGTTACACACAAAAACCGAACCAAACACACAAGTCGAAATTAGTCACCAAATTAGCACAATTTAGCAAAGACGTTAGCAAAATCAGCAGTTGCTTCTTCTTCCATTGCTCATAATATATGCATATTTTGGTTAGCGTTAGTTTATTTTGCTAACGCTAACTGAATATTACGACTAATTTAGTTTTAGCATTTGTTCGCATATTAGTTTTGACTTTTTTATGCTAAAACTAATTGACAAATTCTGTACTTTTGACTAAAATTGCGTTAGCATTTTAAACCCTGGTCTCAAACTTTTGTCTCGGGATCCGAGTTCGAATCCCACTAGCCGTGGATGATAATTTAAATTTTTGTTTCCTGAATTTTTTTTTTGTAAAGTGACGAAAACTTTTAGTTTTGTGTTTTGTGGCAATTAGGTTGTGGAGAGTTTGTTATAGGTGTTAGTGTTTTTTTTTATTTGGGAAGACATTTTGGCCTTGGTAGTAGCATCGTTGTGGGAGTTGGAGCTACGGCCCGATTCCAATTTTGTGGCAAAAGCAAGGTTTCACAAGGCTTAAGTGGAATTCGTATTGGTCATTTTAATCCAAAGGTCGAACCATAAGGACGTTTCTGGCGGAAAGTCATTTTGAGTTAATTGGAGTAACTCTGCAAAAACATTTTACAATTTTCCCCGGTTTCCTTATTGAAATAAAAGTAAGTTTTTACATAACTTTTGTGGATCAAATCGAAAAATCTCTAAGGGATTTTTGTTCGCTAGCGTTTTTTTCGTAGACTTTAATAACCATCAAGGTCATATCATATCTCGCATTCTGCCTGTGGATTCTGGCACGAGCACGAGCATATATGTTTATCCCAATGAGTGTAGTTGTTAACACACGACGGATGGTAAGATACATTTTCTATAAAAAGTCTTAACTTCCAATGTTAACGACGAGTGATTTCTCCCATAGCTCTAGTATGTAGAGTCAATTACTTCGATTTCAAATTAGAAAAGAATAATGTAAGCATTAAAAATAAAACAAAATCAACTTAAGTAATTTAAACTAGTATATAAATAAAACTTATGACAGAGTAGAAATGAAAATCTATCATAATGACCGGGAATGGAAACACTTAAGTTACTCCTATACACTCTTATTATTGTTATAGGACTAGGATGTTTAAAGAGAATCAAAAAGAGAATGAAAGAAAAAAACGTATGGAAGAAAATTATTTTTTCCCATATGATTCTATTAGAGCATAAAACCTTTTTAAATCAAAAAAATTATTTTTGATTCATTGGTTTATGGTAAAGTTCAATTTAAAACTTGTAGACTATTTATTATTTTTATATATGTTTGTACGTTTCAGCTGTTTGGGATCTGTTTGCAGATCTCAGCTGTTTGGGTCATGGCCCTTTTGTGAGATAATTTAAAAAGCTTTGCTAAAACAGTGAAACCACTGTACATTGCCTAGAAACATTTTGTTGAAATATGACAATTCCACGTTAACACTAGGACAAAATATTTACAATTGGGCAATAAGTAACTCCTCTTCACCAAAGCGTCAATATTGTCATACGGAATCACTTCAATATTATACTGCAACTACTGCAGAGAAAGTAAGAACCTGTAAGTAGGTCTCACCGTAGTTAGAACTTTTTAATGAAAAGCTTTTCACAAAATTGATTTGTGTCCACAATAAGCTTAGCCAAACTTTCACCCATTATCTGTGGATTCTAAAAGAGAGCTTGTACTCTAAGTTCATACGATAAGCTCTCAGCAGATAATGAGTGAGAGAATTAAAAAAAATAGATTAAAAAAACTAAATAAAGAAATTTTTTTCTTTCATTATTTTTAGAAAAAAACGCAACTCTAAATTTCCATTACCGATTTCAAAAACAAAACATTTTTTAATTTAAACTTTTTAATATTTTTAATTAAAATGATTAATTTTTAGATTTTTTTAAACTTCACACGATTTTTCTTTCTTTTATCGGTCAAAGGACAACTAATTAAATTTGGTTTTGCAAATCAAATGCCGACGGGATTTAAAGTTTCCAAAATGAAAACACCGACAGGAACGATACTAGCACTGATCTCACTGTTTATATTTGGCAGTAAAGTTGGTTTGCGAATTACTTCTGCAAATGACCAGAGTCCGGGCGCAAATAGCAGAATACGCGCTGTCTAAGGGGCTTTAGAGCTGTGGGAGAAGTCACTCGTCGTTAACATTTGGAGTAAAGACTTTTTAAAGAAAATGTATCTCAGCTGGTGGGTTTCGCACCCGGATCCCGAGATCCAAAGTTTGAGACACATCCTGCGTGCTATTTCCGGTTTGTGATTCGGTAAGCCGAACACTGCCAATAATCAGATCTCACGTACTGTGGGATACACACAAAAGTAAATGTTGGTATACACAAAAAAACTAAATATCCAAATTACATCTCTAATTGATTTAGACGGAAAAAACAATACCAATTTAGGAGAAAAATATCTACAAGCGCCACTACAAATACCCCCTGCAAAAATCAGGTTTCGGGGATTTTTATGACACGAAAACTGATAGCGGTTGTAAATACCTCTCACTGCATTATATCCTTCTCGTGATAAATGCCGATCCTGGTTCCATTCATATCTCCTAGCTCGTAGTAACTGTTCCCAAGCTTTCTAAGAATACTAGCCTTGACAAAAGAAGGACCCAATTTCGCAATATATCTATGCTCGAAACTGCTCTGTCTAAAATTCCTTCTAAACACCTCTTGACTAACACCATAGGAAACTTCTTTGGATCTAAGGTTGTAAGCTCTTTCGTTTTTTTTTTTTAAACTGCCGGCGCATCGTTTCAGCCGCTTTCCTACTCATTATTTGGCGTGAGTCATCGGCGTTAAAGTTACCAAATGTTGTCCAATAGTTAAATAGAACGGCGGTGTCCCAACGGTCGAGTGGGCTGCAGATCGTAGATCGTAGCGCACAACAAATGTTGCTCAGTAACTCATCCCATTTTTTTTGATTCGGCGCCACGTACGATTTTATTGCTGGTATCACAGATCTTTTAACCCTTTCGGATGCATTGGCTTGAGAAGCTTGTATCGCTGTGCAAACGTGACTTACTCCATACTATTTAAGGAAATCCTAAAACTTATGAGATTTAAACTGTGTCCCGTTGTCAGACACCAGAATTTCCTGCACTCCAAGTGTGTGGAAAAGTTCACTTTCCATGTAGCTAACTACAATATCGGTAGAAAATTTCTTACAGGTTTAAGGAACGGAAACTTCGAGTAATAATCCAAAACAACAAATATGCCGATATGACCAGTTTTGAATCTGGGATATGGACCAAGAAAATCGACATAAAGTCGCTGGAAAAACCGGGATGTCTCTGCCATCTTACCTTAAAGAGGACAAAGTGTCTGGTTTGGGTGTTTGGAGGATTTTCACACTTCGCAGCTGTTGACGTAATTCCTCACATCTGCCACCAAATTTGGCCAAAAATAGTGCCGACGTACTCGTTCTAAGGTTTTGTTTATTCCACCATTTGCAGACAAGGAACTAAAGGACTTCCTTCTAAAGGACTTCAGGTATCATCGGTGAAGGGATCCACAACTTGTACACCAAGTCTCCTGTAGCATGTTCAGTACGCCTGTATTGGGATCCGCCCAAAACATTCAAGTCAGGAGTTTCATTATTGTTTTGTTTCACTTTGTCAATCAGTTGTCGGTACTCGTCCAATTTGAAATGGTGGGAATCTAAGTCCACGAAAACCCCGCTGTCGTTGCCAAGATCGGACAGACTATTAACATTAAAAAGTAATTCGGACAAATCGTTCGCATCGGTCCCAGAGAGGGTATCCGGTACTACGTTCATACTTCCACGCCTATGCTGAATATTAAACTTGTAAGCCTGAAGTTGTAAAGCCTATGGAGCGAACCGCGTACTCAGGTGCGTTTGGGACATAAGCCATTTCAGAGAAGCATGGTCGGTCACAACTGTGAACTCCTGTCCCTCTACGTAATCTCTGAACTTTTGTATACTTAGCAAAGCTGCCAAGCATTCCAGTTCGATAACAGAATAGTTGCGTTGGGCTTGGTTTAGTTTCTTCGACAGAAAGACGATAGGAACTTCATCGCCGTCCTCATTCTTACTAGCATTACAGTGTATGTAAAATGGTTTCAAAAATTTCGGGTTATGTAAGATTGGTGCGGTAGTCATATGGGTCATTAAAACCTCGAAAGCTTCTTGAGCGTTTTCCGTCGAAACTAATTTTTTCTTTACTTTAAGCAAATCCGCCAAAGGCGCTGTAGTTTAAGCATAATTTCGGATAAGCTTTCTATACCATCCGGTCATTCCCAGAAGTCTGCGAATTGTTTAACAGACCTGGGAAATCGGTGATTGCGGACAATTTCTCCAGATCCATAAGAATAACCCCGTTACCAACCAAATGTCCTAGGTATTTAACCTCACGGGCACAAAATTTTCTTTTACCTACGTTAATTGTCAGCCCTGCGTCTCGTAGTCTTGGGCAACTATTCGCAAGACATCAGGGTGTTTTTAGAAGGATTCCGAAATAACTAGCAAATCATCTATACAAACAAAAACCTCTGATCTGAAGTTAGGAGGTATAACTTTGTCCATTAAGCGAGACATTGTTTGAGGCGCATTACATAGCGCAAATAGCATAACATTAAAGTGATATAATGGCCTTCCAAGTACAGTGAACGCCGTCTTCTCCTTAGAACGCTGATCTAGGGGGATTTGCTAAAATGCATCTAAGCATGTGATGTATTCCGCTGTTGGTAGTCAGCTAAGGATTCCGTCAATCTGAGGCAGTGGATACGCATCAAACACTGTCACAGAGTTTACTTTTCGGCTGTCTAAACACAGTCGGTCCTTGCCAGCTTTTCGTTGCAATACCACTGGCGATGACTCCTCAATGACCCCTAAAGTCAACATCCTGTTCAGCTCTGAATAAATCAATGTCTCCACGGCAGGAGACACAGGGAAATGAAGTTGTTTGATAGGTTTGGCATCGCAAGTATCAATTTCATGGCACATGACCGAAGTCCTGCCTAGCTCTTCTTTTGCGAACGATGGAACAGTGTCAATCACCAACTGCAATTGCTGACAATGAACTGCAGATAGATCTATCTGATCGCAAACTTCGCTCACACCTAAAGAATCTTTCTGGGATTTGAATGAACTTAGCTCGGGCGCTAAAAGTTCAAAACGTTCCCAGAAATCGATACCTAAAAACAAGTCTCGGTTTAGACTTGGTATAATAAAAATTGTTATCGACTTTTCAACTTATATAATAGGCTGTTTCCACTACGGTCGCGACCACGTCCGCGTCCGCGATTTATCGAAAATTTTTAATGGTGTTTTGCGTCCACGTTTGCGTTCAAACAGCTGTTTGTGTTTATTTGTTATTTTTTGCGGTGCGAAAAATTTTAATATTTATGTGTTGTGACATTATCATAACCGCAGTGGAAAATAAGGATCACATGGTATTGCGCCTAATGGAAATGTGCAGTAGCAGCAGCGCTTTATGTTTATGCTGATAAACAGCTGTTTTAATAGGGATGCGCAATTTGCGGTGTTGCCATTAATAGGTATAGGTGGGTTTCGATTGCAAAAATAATCGAATTTATAGTAAACGCGACTTATCGAAAAACATACCTAACTGCCTATTTTTTTGTATAGGCTTAAACGCGCGTTCATTGATTTTTGGACGCGGACGCGACCGTAGTGGAAACAGCCTATAAACCGAATCAGTTTATCGACAAGACCTACAACACGTTGCTCATTACCATCTGCTGTCTTTACCGAGGAATTTAACTTTTTATATGGCAAACCAGACGTCATGGAATTTTCGGCAACTTTACCGCCAATACAGCTGATCGATGCACCGGTATCCAAAAGACCTAACAAGCCCAAATGGCATAAAATTAAAGTGATATAATGGCCAGGTACAGTGAACGCCGTCTTCTTGTTAGAACGCTGATCTAGCTGGATTTGCCAAAATGCATCCTTGAGGTGAGAGTAACCTCAGCATAATGTCGTACTTCATTTGGTTTATCTAAATAAAAGAGAGTAGATCATTTTTCCTTTCACGCCTCCAACTCGAGTTTGTTTAGAAGGAATACCAAAAATTCTAGCCCTAGCTTTCTTGTACTCCTGCAACCTGATATGTAACGGCTTTAATGAGTAATGAGTGTAAGATTGATGTAGTTTTTCTCCTTTGGTGTTTGAATCGCCATGGCTGAATGAAATTTTGTCACATTCGGGCATATTAATCGTGTTTCCGACCTCGACGGAAGAAGATTTTAAGTCATGTTTAAGTAAAGTTATTTTATCTCGGGGTCCTGAGGCGAGGTATTCCGTTGTTTTCGGCACATCCCCCTCTGCGGACCCGCTCGGACGTTCTTTTAACAGTTTGAGCACTTTGGCCTATATACGTTAGGCGCACCACAGCCAAATCAAAATACGAGCCTTTCAGCCATGCAATCATGGTATCGGTGTCCCGATTCGTTGCAGTTACAACACGATACTTTCAATTCTTAAACCAAAACGTCGTTGTTGGCCCCCAATGCTTCATATGCACAATCTTTATGATTTAACTCAGCGAGTCTTCTTACCGCTGGATTAGGCTTAACAACCCATAATCCATGCCTTGTTTTCATATCCTGTAAGAAGAATTCACGGCGTCTGCAAACATCTCTAAGTCTCTGTACCGAATTCAACTCTAAATTCAAAATCTCAGGAAGAAGATTTTTTCGTAAGATTTAGACAAGTGTATCGTCTGTTAGAGGCACGGAAAGCCTATTCGTTAGATCGACAATCGCCTCATAGAAAGTGTCAAAGTTCTCGCCAGATTTCTGTTATCGTTCTCTAATCATTTCCTATAATCTATATCAGTACGCGAGTCTCGGTTCTGCTGTCTTTGAGCACCACACAAGTTGGACCACGTGATGTTAGATACGGATTGGTGGTAACGACAAAACCAGTCGCTTTGCTTTTTCTTCGAAAAAGAGCTGGCGTTACTGCAATGCAACTTACAATCTCCATTCAACGTTTGTGCAGTCAAAGCTTCAACCCTATACAGAAATTTATCCACAGATAAACTTAGAATTGCCGGTAAATTTAGGTCTCCAATTTGAAATAATTTGAAAACCCTTATCCGGGCGATAAGCCAGATCTGATGTGTGAATAAAATGGTTTGTGTTAACACGATTGTCGGGCAGTCGACGAGCACTCCCCAACAGCTACTGAAACGCTTGATCAGACACATCAGACAAAATTTGCATGTGTGGAAAAGACTGATCACTAGCCAGTGTCTGATTAAGGAAGGTTCCTGCCCCGAGATTTTGCCCACAAACTAGACTCAACACTTTAAGCAACCAATGCTGAAATATGATCAGCCAAAGACTGCGCTGGTGGGCCGCCCATTAAAGATACTGTCATATTCCTTAGAGAATCTACCTGGGCCGTTCCTGGGTTGCCCCCTGCAAAGTTTGTTGAACCGTTGTCAACGACTGAACTCGAAAAATTTGAGCTTCGATTAGAGCCTATATCTCGATCTTGTGGTGAATCCTGAGGACCGGGCCTAATTGGAGTAAACACCTCCTAGCCTTGTGTTACATCTTGACAAAAAGGTCTAATTCTCGCTAACTGAGACAAACACAACGGATGGAAAGAATCTATAGCAATATTGCAACCATCGCAATTAACCCGCTGAAATTTGCCAGAATTACCAGATTCGCGTTATAACGACTAGAATTGCCATATTTAAGCGAAGAGCCGCAACAAGTAAGCAGAAAAAAATTGTTAAAAGCAAAAAGAAATTTCCAATAAAAAGAATCAACGGACAAATCAAAAACAAACTAAAGTTAAAAATATAGATACTACGAAAAATTTTTTCTTTAAATCCTAAAGTTCTATTTTTCTAATTCACATTCGATTACACTTAGTCTGATTTAAATAAGTATAGAATGCGTTCGACAAACTACTAAGTCGAAATCAGAGAGTATTCAAAAAAAATTCAGAAACTTGTTCAAGAAAGAAAACTAAATTATTTATAGGCTTACAAAAAATCAATAATTTACTGAAATCAATAATTTCATAAAACCCCGCTTGCACCCAACTGTATCCAAATAAAAACTCGCAAGAAATATAAAAAACTCAATCCGAAAATTATCGAAAATTTTTAATGGTGTTTTGCGTCCACGTTTGCGTTCAAACAGCTGTTTGTGTTTATTTATTATTTTTTGCGGTGCGAAAAATTTTAATATATTTGTGTTGTGACATTATCATAGAGTTAAATGATATTAGTTTGCTAACCGCAGTGGAAAATGAGGATCAAATGGTATTGCGCCTAATGGAAATGTGCAGTAGCAGCAGCGCTTAATGTTTGCCGTGGGCAAAGTTATATATGTACATGAATGCTGTGTAGATGTGGAGCCAATACAGATCCTTTTGAATCACCACAAGATATATCACCCTGCGCTGATAATTCGTCGCAAAGTTGAATGCAGAATTTTATTTCCCTAAACAAAATTTTAAAAAGTTTTACAATGGATGGTGGGAATCCATTGATATTAATTTAAATAATATTCCATCATGATATGCCTTGTCAAATGCCTTTTCAGCGTCAAGAGAAACTGCTACTGTACACCTACGATTCTGTATAACATCATTATTGAACTTTAAAAGAGCATGAACCATAGAATTTTCTTTTTTAAACCCAAATTGATATTCCGAAATATAATTTTCATTAGCAGCAGTATCCATGTTCTGTCTAATGACTTTTTCAAATATTTTCCCGAAATTTGACAATAGAGGAATAGGTCGTATATTATTAATATCGACATTGTTCCTAACTTTCGGAACCAGGACCACTTTTGCAATTTTCAATGCATGTGGAAAAAAACAGTTGTTGAGGCAATTATTGTAAATGATCGTTATGTATTCAAAGGCATTTACTGGAAGTTTTTAAGCAAATAGTTTGAGATTTTGTCTAAGCCACACGATTTCTTACTGTTGACATATTCTCTAACACATCGTCCAAAGTCGTAAATTTAGAGTTCCTCTGCCGATTTAATGCTGTAAAATTATTTCCGAATGTGGTTATAGAACTTGGAATTACTGCTATTGTATCCGCTATCATAGTCTCTATATTTGTAACATCTCTATTTGGCACTGATCCTGAATATATTCACGAAAAATGATCCTTTAGAACATCTAACTTCAAATTTTGATCCAGTATTTCCGACCCGTTTTCCGAAATTTTTTTTAATTGCACCTTGAATATTAATGCCAATATTATTAAATATTTTTTTATAAGCCCAAGGGCCTGGATGGATTTGATAAAATCTATGATTAAATAAATTTGATTGCTCCAATTTGTTCCCTTACTTATAATGATCATAATTAGGCTAATCTGTTTAGAAATAAGCAAATACTGCGGATCGGATCTATTAAATGTCCTAGAATATATTCTTTTCAGATATTTTTGCCAATTGTATTTAATTTTCCAAAGTCTGTTTACCTTTTCTGATACAATAATTTTTTTACCTTTCAATTCAACTTTCTGTGACCCTGTAACCAAATCTATGGATAATACAAATTTCCAAATGAAGTAGTCTCTGTACCGAATTCAACTCTAAATTCAAAATCTCAGGAAGAAGATTTTTTCGTAAGATTTAGACAAGTGTATCGTCTGTTAGAGGCACGGAAAGCCTATTAGTTAGATCGACAATCGCCTCATAGAAAGTGTCAAAGTTCTCGCTATATTTCTGTTTTCGTTCTCTAATTATTTCCTATAATCTACATCAGTACGCGAGTCTCGGTTCTGCTGTCTTTGAGCACCACACAAGTTGGACCACGTGATGTTAGATAAGGATTGGTGGTAACGACAAAACCAGTCGCTTTGCTTTTTCTTCGAAAAAGAGCTGGCGTTACTGCAATGCAACTTACAATCTCCATTCAACGTTTATGCAGTCAAAGCTTCAACCCTATACAGAAATTTATCCACAGATAAACTTAGAATTGCCGGTAAATTTAGGTCTCCAATTTGAAATAATTTGAAAAACCTTATCCGGGCGATAAGCCAGATCTGTGTGATTAAAGTGATTAAAATGGTTTGTGTTAACACGATTATCGGGCAGTCGACGAGCACTCCCCAACAGCTACTGAAACGCTTGATCAGACAAATCAGACAAAATTTGCATGTGTGGAAAAGACTGATCACTAGCCAGTGTCTGATTCAGGAAGGTTCCTGCCCCGAGATTTTGCCCACAAACTAGACTCAACACTTTAAGCAACCAATGCTGAAATATGATCAGCCAAAGACTGCGCTGGTGGGCCGCCCATTAAAGATACTGTCATATTCCTTAGATAATCTACCTGGGCCGTTCCTGGGTTGCCCCCTGCAAAGTTTGTTGAACCGTTGTCAACGACTGAACTCGAAAAATTTGAGCTTCGATTAGAGCCTATATCTCGATCTTGTGGTGAATCCTGAGGACCGGACCTAATTGGAGTAAACACCTCCTAGCCTTGTGTTACATCTTGACAAAAAGGTCTAATTCACGCTAACTGAGACAAACACAACGGATGGAAAGAATCTATAGCAATATTGCAACCATCGCATTTAACCCGCTGAAATTTGCCAGAATTGCCAGGATTCGCGTTATAACGACTAGAATTGCCATATTTAAGCGAAGAGCCGCAACAAGTAAGCAGAAAAAAATTGTTAAAAGCAAAAAGAAATTTCCAATAAAAAGAATCAACGGACAAATCAAAAACAAACTAAAATTAAAAATATAAATACTACGAAAATTTTTTTCTTTAAATCCTAAAGTTCTATTTTTCTAATTCACATTCGATTACACTTAGTCTGATTTAAATAAGTATAGAATGCGTTCGACAAACTACTAAGTCGAAATCAGAGAGTATTCAAAAAAAATTCAGAAACTTGTTCAAGAAAGAAAACTAAATTATTTATAGGCTTACAAAAAATCAATAATTTACTGAAATCAATAATTTCATAAAACCCCGCTTGCACCCAACTGTATCCAAATAAAAACTCGCAAGAAATATAAAAAACTCAATCCGAAAATTATCGAAAATTTTTAATGGTGTTTTGCGTCCACGTTTGCGTTCAAACAGCTGTTTGTGTTTATTTATTATTTTTTGCGGTGCGAAAAATTTTAATATATTTGTGTTGTGACATTATCATAGAGTTAAATGATATTATTTTGCTAACCGCAGTGGAAAATGAGGATCAAATGGTATTGCGCCTAATGGAAATGTGCAGTAGCAGCAGCGCTTAATGTTTGCCGTGGGCAAAGTTATATATGTACATGAATGCTGTGTAGATGTGGAGCCAATACAGATCCTTTTGAATCACCACAAGATATATCACCCTGAGCTGATAATTCGTCGCAAAGTTGAATGCAGAATTTTATTTCCCTAAACAAGATTTTAAAAAGTTTTACAATGGATGGTGGGAATCCATTGATATTAATTTAAATAATATTCCATCATGATATGCCTTGTCAAATGCCTTTTCAGCGTCAAGAGAAACTGCTACTGTACACCTACGATTCTGTATAACATCATTATTGAACTTTAAAAGAGCATGAACCATAGAATTTTCTTTTTTAAACCCAAATTGATATTCCGAAATATAATTTTCATTAGCAGCAGTATCCATGTTCTGTCTAATGACTTTTTCAAATATTTTCCCTAAATTTGACAATAGAGGAATAGGTCGTATATTATTAATATCGACATTGTTCCTAACTTTCGGAACCAGGACCACTTTTGCAATTTTCAATGCATGTGGAAAATAACAGTTGTTGAGGCAATTATTGTAAATGATCGTTATGTATTCAAAGGCATTTACTGGAAGTTTTTAAGCAAATAGTTTGAGATTTTGTCTAAGCCACACGATTTCTTACTGTTGACATATTCTCTAACACATCGTCCAAAGTCGTAAATTTAGAGTTCCTCTGCCGATTTAATGCTGTAAAATTATTTCCGAATGTGGTTATAGAACTTGGAATTACTGCTATTGTATCCGCTATCATAGTCTCTATATTTGTAACATCTCTATTTGGCACTGATCCTGAATATATTGACGAAAAATGATCCTTTAGAACATCTAACTTCAAATTTTGATCCAGTATTTCCGACCCGTTTTCCGAAATTTTTTTTAATTGCACCTTGAATATTAATGCCAATATTATTAAATATTTTTTTATAAGCCCAAGGGCCTGGATGGATTTGATAAAATCTATGATTAAATAAATTTGATTGCTCCAATTTGTTCCCTTACTTATAATGATCTTAATTAGGCTAATCTGTTTAGAAATAAGCAAATACTGAGGATCGGATCTATTAAATGTCCTAGAATATATTCTTTTCAGATATTTTTGCCAATTGTATTTAATTTTCCAAAGTCTGTTTACCTTTTCTGATACAATAATTTTTTTACCTTTCAATTCAACTTTCTGTGACCCTGTAACTAAATCTATGGATAATACAAATTTCCAAATGAAGTAGTCTATTTTCTCATTGGACAAGTTTCTAAACTCTGGAGGTGAATTATGGAGAAGAGTACTACCATATCAGTCCTGAAAGCGGTCCAATTAGTGTTTCTAAATGAATCATATTCCACTGGATTTTTGGGAAGTAAATCAAAATCGGAGAGAAAAATTTGAAGCTTAAGTGGAACATGATCCGAAAATGTCGGAAGTGTTGATACTCTGTAATTAACATCTAAATTGTAAATTAGCTTTGAACTTACAAGGAAGTGATCTAGATGTGATGAACCATTGGGGAATGTAGGACATGAATCACATATTCTTGTGATAGCAAGTGACATTTTGATAAAACAACGCCGTTAAAATTGTGTTTTTGATGATGGTGTGTTTTTAGAATTAAGATCACATCCTATAATTGCTCCTTTATAGTTACGAGAAGAAACTATAATTCTTGTCAATCCGTCCATAAGTATCTCCCGTTACAGTTGCTGGACAAATATATTGAACCTAAAAGAAATTTCCTAATCCGGCAGTTAAAACATGCATTTATCTCAACAAAAACATTACGAAAACTCAACGAGGAGTTTCTTTATGAATATAGCGACACCTAAGGGGCTATCATCACTCACAATTAAAAAATTATCTAAATATACCCAGTTGTTATTGTGTAAATGCAGTTCTTGTAAAAAGCTACATCAATTTTGTACTTTTTTTACAGAGCGTCAAGCTCAATTTTTCTACTACGATCCACCAGGGACTAAAATTAAAAGTGACAACGTTAAGAAACTTACGGACCATACACTTTTTGAACATCCTTCATTATTTCAAGGCATTCCAATATTGCCTGTTCCTTTGATATTGCCTTGTACTCCCGAACAAAGGTTTCTATTCTGTCCTCAAGAGTTATTGGTTCTGGGCTACATAATTGTTTAGCAATCTTTAAAAATTCGATAATCAGCGGCGATTTCTCCTGCCTTTGTTGTGGAAAAGGATTATTGTTCTTACAAAAAGCTTTGCAAAATTTTCACCAGGAGTTATAAACCTTGACGAAATTAGTTCATTCCTCACATTTTCCTGAGCCATCAACTTTCTAGTCTTCAATTCCTTCGCCTGCTCTTTCCGTGAAGCCACATATGACTGATATACTGAACAACCTCTATAATTTGAGGAATGTCCCTTTTCACCACAATTGACGCCAAATAGGTTTGCATTTGGTCTCTCCCATGATACAATCTGATTAAGGACCTCTCTTATGCCAACGATTTCGCTTAAATTCCTATTTTGCTTAATGGTTACTAGGAATAGGCCGGTGCAACGCCATGTTTCCTGGAATAATCAGTTGAAAAATTTGACACTGTATCCACAGTGTCCTGTACAAGTTTATCAATATAAGCTTTTATTTCAACTATGTCTTCCCCATTACAAAGTCCTCGGCAAACTACACTTTGACGTTTTAATTACTTCGGGGTATACGAATATGAGTCAACTCCCTCTTTCCTTAATAGCTGCAACATTTCAGCATGAGCCGAAACATCTTTTAGGTACAATCTACTTTTATACCTGTACTTATTCAAAATTTAAAAAAAAAACACATTCTTAGCTCTTAGTTGGCCTGCAAGAGGTTTTATATTAACGTTGCGAAGAAAAATTGGGGGGCCAAATGAGTTCCTGGTCCTTAACTGTTTTACAGACTGTGGATTTTTCCTGCAACACATTTAAATTTTTTTAACTACTAATATGATTACCGGAATCTATTTCGAGATTCCCTAAAATTGAATACCTGTTAGTGCTATTTGCATCTACATATGTCATTTAGACGTTTTTCGCCATTTAATAAATTTTTTGATGGAAGGACATTTCTCCGAAATTCCTTTTCTGCTTCTTAGTTTTCACCGGTAGTATCGCTTGTAGATATTTTTCTTCTAACTGGTATTGTTGTTTTTTTCAGTTTGAATTAATTAGAGATGTATTTGGATCTTTAGTTTTTTTTGTGTTTACCACCACTTACTTTTGTGTGTGAGATCCGATTATGGGCTTACCGAATCACAAACCGGAAATATCACTCAGGATGTGTCTCAAACTTTTGTCTCGGGATCCGAGTTCGAATCCCACTAGCCGTGGATGATAATTTAAATTTTTGTTTCCTGAAATTTTTTTTTGTAAAGTGACGAAAACTTTTAGTTTTGTGTTTTGTGGCAATTAGGTTGTGGAGAGTTTGTTATAGGTGTTAGTGTTTTTTTTATTTGGGAAGACATTTTGGCCTTGGTAGTAGCATCGTTGTGGGAGTTGGAGATACGGCCCGATTCCAATTTTGTGGCAAAAGCAAGGTTTCACAAGGCTTAAGTGGAATTCGTATTGGTCATTTTAATCCAAAGGTCGAACCATAAGGACGTTTCTATCGGAAAGTCATTTTGAGTTAATTGGAGTAACTCTGCAAAAACATTTTATAATTTTCCCCGGTTTCCTTATTGAAATAAAAGTAAGTTTTTACATAACTTTTGTGGATCAAATCGAAAAATCTCTAAGGGATTTTTGTTCGCTAGCGTTTTTTTCGTAGACTTTAATAACCATCAAGGTCATATCATATCTCGCATTCTGCCTGTGGATTCTGGCACGAGCACGAGCATATATGTTTATCCCAATGAGTGTAGTTGTTAACACACGACGGATGGTAAGATACATTTTCTATAAAAAGTCTTAACTTCCAATGTTAACGACGAGTGATTTCTCCCATAGCTCTAGTATGTAGAGTCAATTACTTCGATTTCAAATTAGAAAAGAATAATGTAAGCATTAAAAATAAAACAAAATCGACTTAAGTAATTTAAACTAGTATATAAATAAAACTTATGACAGAGTAGAAATGAAAATCTATCAAAATGACCGGGAATGGAAACACTTAAGTTCTCCTATACACTCTTATTATTGTTATAGGACTAGGATGTTTAAAGAGAATCAAAAAGAGAATGAAAGAAAAAAACGTATGGAAGAAAATTATTTTTTCCCATATGATTCTATTAGAGCATAAAACCTTTTTAAATCAAAAAAATTATTTTTGATTCATTGGTTTATGGTAAAATTCAATTTAAAACTTGTAGACTATTTATTATTTTTATATATGTTTGTACGTTTCAGCTGTTTGGGATCTGTTTGCAGATCTCAGCTGTTTGGGTCATGGCCCTTTTGTGAGATAATTTAAAAAGCTTTGCTAAAACAGTGAAACCACTGTACATTGCCTAGAAACATTTTGTTGAAATATGACAATTCCACGTTAACACTGGGACAAAATATTTACAATTGGGCAATAAGTAACTCCTCTTCACCAAAGCGTCAATATTGTCATACGGAATCACTTCAATATTATACTGCAACTACTGCAGAGAAAGTAAGAACCTGTAAGTAGGTCTCACCGTAGTTAGAACTTTTTAATGAAAAGCTTTTCACAAAATTGATTTGTGTCCACAATAAGCTTAGCCAAGCTTTCACCCATTATCTGTGGATTCTAAAAGAGAGCTTGTACTCTAAGTTCATACGATAAGCTCTCAGCAGATAATGAGTGAGAGAATTAAAAAAAATAGATTAAAAAAACTAAATAAAGAAATTTTTTTCTTTCATTATTTTTAGAAAAAAACGCAACTCTAAATTTCCATTACCGATTTCAAAAACAAAACATTTTTTAATTTAAACATTTTAATATTTTTAATAAAAATGATTAATTTTTAGATTTTTTTAAACTTCACACGATTTTTCTTTCTTTTATCGGTCAAAGGAAAACTAATTAAATTTGGTTTTGCAAATCAAATGCCGACGGGATTTAAAGTTTCCAAAATGAAAACACCGACAGGAACGATACTAGCACTGATCTCACTGTTTATATTTGGCAGTAAAGTTGGTTTGCGAATTACTTCTGCAAATGACCAGAGTCCGGGCGCAAATAGCAGAATACGCGCTGTCTAAGGGGCTTTAGAGCTGTGGGAGAAGTCACTCGTCGTTAACATTTGGAGTAAAGACTTTTTAAAGAAAATGTATCTCAGCTGGTGGGTTTCGAACCCGGATCCCGAGATCCAAAGTTTGAGACACATCCTGCGTGCTATTTCCGGTTTGTGATTCGGTAAGCCGAACACTGCCAATAATCAGATCTCACGTACTGTGGGATACACACAAAAGTAAGTGTTGGTATACACAAAAAAACTAAATATCCAAATTACATCTCTAATTGATTTAAACGGAAAAAACAATACCAATTTAGGAGAAAAATATCTACAAGCGCCACTACAAATACCCCCTGCAAAAATCAGGTTTCGGTTGTAAATACCTCTCACTGCATTATATCCTTCTCGTGATAAATGCCGATCCTGGTTCCATTCATATCTCCTAGCTCGTAGTAACTGTTCCCAAGCTTTCTAAGAATACTAGCCTTGACAAAAGAAGGACCCAATTTCGCAATATATCTATGCTCGAAATTGCTCTGTCTAAAATTCCTTCTAAACACCTCTTGACTAACACCATAGGAAACTTCTTTGGATCTAAGGTTGTAAGCTCTTTCGTTTTTTTTTTTTTAAACTGCCGGCGCATCGTTTCAGCCGCTTTCCTACTCATTATTTGGCGTGAGTCATCGGCGTTAAAGTTACCAAATGTTGTCCAATAGTTAAATAGAACGGCGGTGTCCCAACGGTCGAGTGGGCTGCAGATCGTAGATCGTAGCGCACAGCAAATGTTGCTCAGTAACTCATCCCATTTTTTTTGATTCGGCGTCACGTACGATTTTATTGCTGGTATCACAGATCTTTTAACCCTTTCGGATGCATTGGCTTGAGAAGCTTGTATCGCTGTGCAAACGTGACTTACTCCATACTATTTAAGGAAATCCTAAAACTTATGAGATTTAAACTGTGTCCCGTTGTCAGACACCAGAATTTCCTGCACTCCAAGTGTGTGGAAAAGTTCACTTTCCATGTAGCTAACTACAATATCGGTAGAAAATTTCTTACAGGTTTAAGGAACGGAAACTTCGAGTAATAATCCAAAACAACACATATGCTGATATGACCAGTTTTGAATCTGGGATATGGACCAAGAAAATCGACATAAAGTCGCTGGAAAAACCGGGATGTCTCTTCCATCTTACCTTAAAGAGGACAAAGTGTCTGGTTTAGGTGTTTTTAGGATTTGCACACTTCGCAGCTGTTGACGTAATTCCTCACATCTGCCACCAAATTTGGCCAAAAATAGTGCCGACGTACTCGTTCTAAGGTTTTGTTTATTCCACCATTTGCAGACAAGGAACTAAAGGACTTCCTTCTAAAGGACTTCAGGTATCATCGGTGACGGGATCCACAACTTGTACACCAAGTCATCATGAAGACGGTCTCCTGTAGCATGTTCAGTACCTGTATTGGGATCCGTCCAAAACATGCAAGTCAGGAGTTTCATAATTGTTTTGTTTCACTTTGTCAATCAGTTGTCGGTACTCGTCCAATTTGAAATGGTGGGAATCTAAGTCCACGAAAACCCCGCTGTCGTTGCCAAGATCGGACAGACTATTAACATTAAAAAGTAATTCGGACAAATCGTTCGCATCGGTCCCAGAGAGGGTATCCGGTACTACGTTCATACTTCCACGCCTATGCTGAATATTAAACTTGTAAGCCTGAAGTTGTAAAGCCTATGGAGCGAACCGCGTACTCATGCTTCTCTGCCATTTCAGAGAAGCATGGTCGGTCACAACTGTGAACTCCTGTCCCTCTACGTAATCTCTGAACTTTTGTATACTTAGCAAAGCTGCCAAGCATTCCAGTTCGATAACAGAATAGTTGCGTTGGGCTTGGTTTAGTTTCTTCGACAGAAAGACGATAGGAACTTCATCGCCGTCCGCATTCTTACTAGCATCACAGTGTATGTAAAATGGTTTCAAAAATTTCGGGTTATGTAAGATTGGTGCGGTAGTCATATGGGTCATTAAAACCTCGAAAGCTTCTTGAGCGTTTTCCGTCGAAACTAATTTTTTCTTTACTTTAAGCAAATCCGCCAAAGGTGCTGTAGTTTAAGCATAATTTCGGATAAGCTTTCTATACCATCCGGTCATTCCCAGAAGTCTGCGAAGTTGTTTAACAGACCTGGGAAATCGGTGATTGCGGACAATTTCTCCAGATCCATAAGAATAACCCCGTTACCAACCAAATGTCGTAGGTATTTAACCTCACGGGCACAAAATTTACTTTTACCTACGTTAATTGTCAGCCCTGCGTCTCGTAGTCTTGGGCAACTATTCGCAAGACATCAAGGTGTTTTTAGAAGGATTCCGAAATAACTAGCAAATCATCTATATAAACAAAAACCTCTGTTCTGAAGTTAGGAGGTATAACTTTGTCCATTAAGCGAGACATTGTTTGAGGCGCATTACATAGCGCAAATGGCATAACATTAAAGTGATATAATGGCCTTCCAAGTACAGTGAACGCCGTCTTCTCCTTAGAACGCTGATCTAGGGGGATTTGCTAAAATGCATCTAAGCATGTGATGTATTCCGCTGTTGGTAGTCAGCTAAGGATTCCGTCAATCTGAGGCAGTGGATACGCACCAAACACTGTCACAGAGTTTACTTTTCGGCTGTCTAAACACAGTCGGTCCTTGCCAGGTTTTCGATGCAATACCACTGGCGATGACTCCTCAATGACACCTAAAGTCAACATCCTGTTCAGCTCTGAATAAATCAATGTCTCCACGGCAGGGGACACAGGGAAATGACGTTGTTTGATAGGTTTGGCATCGCAAGTATCAATTTCATGGCACATGACCGAAGTCCTGCCTAGCTCTTCTTTTGCGAACGATGGAACAGTGTCAATCACCAACTGCAATTGCTGACAATGAACTGCAGATAGATCTATCTGATCGCAAACTTCGCTCACACCTAAAGAATCTTTCTGGGATTTGAATGAACTTAGCTCGGGCGCTAAAAGTTCAAAACGTTCCCAGAAATCGATACCTAAAAACAAGTCTCGGTTTAGACTTGGTATAATAAAAATTGTTATCGACTTTTCAACTTATATAATAGGCTGTTTCCACTACGGTCGCGTCCACGTCCGCGTCCACGATTTATCGAAAATTTTTAATGGTGTTTTGCGTCCACGTTTGCTTTCAAACAGCTGTTTGTGTTTATTTGTTATTTTTTGCGGTGCGAAAAATTTTAATATTTATGTGTTGTGACATTATCATAACCGCAGTGGAAAATGAGGATCAAATGGTATTGCGCCTAATGGAAATGTGCAGTAGCACCAGCGCTTTATGTTTATGCTGATAAACAGCTGTTTTAATAGGGATGCGCAATTTGCGGTGTTGCCATTAATAGGTATGGGTGGGTTTCGATTGCAAAAATAATCGAATTTATAGTAAACGCGACTTATCGAAAAACGCGTACAATATGAACGCGACTTTTTCCCATACCTAACTGCCTATTTTTGTGTATAGGCTTAAACGCGCGTTCATTGATTTTTGGACGCGGACGCGACCGTAGTGGAAACAGCCTATAAACCGAATCAGTTTATCGACAAGACCTACAACACGTTGCTCATTACCATCTGCTGTCTTTACCGAGGAATTTAACTTTTTATATGGCAAACCAGACGTCATGGAATTTTCGGCAACTTTACCGCCAATACAGCTGATCGATGAACCGGTATCCAAAAGACCTAACAAGCCCAAATGGCATAAAATTAAAGTGATATAATGGCCAGGTACAGTGAACGCCGTCTTCTCCTTAGAACGCTGATCTAGCTGGATTTGCCAAAATGCATCCTTGAGGTGAGAGTAACCTCAGCATAATGTCGTACTTCATTTGGTTTATCTAAATAAAAGAGAGTAGATCATTTTTCCTTTCACGCCTCCAACTCGAGTTTGTTTAGAAGGAATACCAAAAATTCTAGCCCTAGCTTTCTTGTACTCCTGCAACCTGATATGTAACGGCTTTAATGAGTAATGAGTGTAAGATTGATGTAGTTTTTCTCCTTTGGTGTTTGAATCGCCATGGCTGAATGAAATTTTGTCACATTCGGGCATATTAATCGTGTTTCCGACCTCGACGGAAGAAGATTTTAAGTCATGTTTAAGTAAAGTTATTTTATCTCGGGGTCCTGAGGCGAGGTATTCCGTTGTTTTCGGCACATCCCCCTCTGCGGACCCGCTCGGACGTTCTTTTAACAGTTTGAGCACTTTGGCCTATATACGTTAGGCGCACCACAGCCAAATCAAAATACGAGCCTTTCAGCCATGCAATCATGGTATCGGTGTCCCGATTCGTTGCAGTTACAACACGATACTTTCAATTCTTAAACCAAAACGTCGTTGTTGGCCCCCAATGCTTCATCTGCACAATCTTTATGATTTAACTCAGCGAGTCTTCTTACCGCTGGATTAGGCTTAACAACCCATAATCCATGCCTTGTTTTCATATCCTGTAAGAAGAATTCACGGCGTCTGCAAACATCTCTAAGTCTCTGTACCGAATTCAACTCTAAATTCAAAATCTCAGGAAGAAGATTTTTTCGTAAGATTTAGACAAGTGTATCGTCTGTTAGAGGCACGGAAAGCCTATTCGTTAGATCGACAATCGCCTCATAGAAAGTGTCAAAGTTCTCGCCAGATTTCTGTTTTCGTTCTCTAATCATTTCCTATAATCTATATCAGTACGCGAGTCTCGGTTCTGCTGTCTTTGAGCACCACACAAGTTGGACCACGTGATGTTAGATACGGATTGGTGGTAACGACAAAACCAGTCGCTTTGCTTTTTCTTCGAAAAAGAGCTGGCGTTACTGCAATGCAACTTACAATCTCCATTCAACGTTTGTGCTGTCAAAGCTTCAACCCTATACAGAAATTTATCCACAGATAAACTTAGAATTGCCGGTAAATTTAGGTCTCCAATTTGAAATAATTTGAAAACCCTTATCCGGGCGATAAGCCAGATCTGATGTGTGAATAAAATGGTTTGTGTTAACACGATTATCGGGCAGTCGACGAGCACCCCCCAACAGCTACTGAAACGCTTGATCAGACACATCAGACAAAATTTGCATGTGTGGAAAAGACTGATCACTAGCCAGTGTCTGATTAAGGAAGGTTCCTGCCCCGAGATTTTGCCCACAAACTAGACTCAACACTTTAAGCAACCAATGCTGAAATATGATCAGCCAAAGACTGCGCTGGTGGGCGCCTATTATAGATACTGTCATATTCCTTAGAGAATCTACCTGGGCCGTTCCTGGGTTGCCCCCTGCAAAGTTTGTTGAACCGTTGTCAACGACTGAACTCGAAAAATTTGAGCTTCGATTAGAGCCTATAACTCGATCTTGTGGTGAATCCTGAGGACCGGACCTAATTGGAGTAAACACCTCCTAGCCTTGTGTTACATCTTGACAAAAAGGTCTAATTCTCGCTAACTGAGACAAACACAACGGATGGAAAGAATCTATAGCAATATTGCAACCATCGCAATTAACCCGCTGTAATTCGCCAGAATTCGCGTTATAACGACTAGAATTGCCATATTTAAGCGAAGAGCCGCAACAAGTAAGCAGAAAAAAATTGTTAAAAGCAAAAAGAAATTTCCAATAAAAAGAATCAACGGACAAATCAAAAACAAACTAAAATTAAAAATATAGATACTACGAAAATTTTTTTCTTTAAATCCTAAAGTTCTATTTTTCTAATTCACATTCGATTACACTTAGTCTGATTTATATAAGTATAGAATGCGTTCGACAAACTACTAAGTCGAAATCAGAGAGTATTCAAAAAAATTCAGAAACTTGTTCAAGAAAGAAAACTAAATTATTTATAGGCTTACAAAAAATCAATAATTTACTGAAATCAATAATTTCATAAAAGCCCGCTTGCAAATATCCAAATAAAAACTCGCAAGAAATATAAAAAACTCAATCCGAAAATTATCGAAAATTTTTAATGGTGTTTGTGTTTATTTGTTATTTTTTGCGGTGCGAAAAATTTTAATATTTTTGTGTTGTGACATTATCATAGAGTTAAATGATATTATTTTGCTAACCGCAGTGGAAAATGAGGATCAAATGGTATTGCGCCGAATGGAAATGTGCAGTAGCAGCAGCGCTTAATGTTTATGCTGATAAACAGCTATTTTAAAAGGGATGCTCAATTTGCGGTGTTGCCATTAATAGGTATGGGTGGGTTTCGATTGCAAAAATAATCGAATTTATAGTAAACGCGACTTATCGAAAAACGCGTCCAATATGAACGCGACTTTTTCCCATACCTAACTGCCTATGTTTTTTGTATAGGCTAAAACGCGCGTTCATTGATTTATGGACGCGGACGCGACCGTAGTGGAAACAGCCTATAAACCGAATCAGATTATCGACAAGACCTACAACACGTTGCTCATTACCATCTGCTGCCTTTACCGAGAAATTTAACTTTTTATATGGCAAACCAGACGTCATGGAATTTTCGGCAACTTTACCGCCAATACAGCTGATCGATGCACCGGTATCCAAAAGACCAAACAAGCCCAAATGGCATAAAATTAAAGTGATATAATGGCCAGGTACAGTGAACGCCGTCTTCTCCTTAGAACGCTGATCTAGCTGGATTTGCCAAAATGCATCCTTGAGGTGAGAGTAACCTCAGCATAATGTCGTACTTAATTTGGTTTATCTAAAAGAGAGTAGATCATTTTTCCTTTCACGCCTCCAAATCGAGTTTGTTTAGAAGGAATACCAAAAATCTAGCTCTAGCTTTCTTGTACTCCTTCAACCTTATATGTAACGGCTTTAATGAGTAATGAGTGTAAGATTGATGTAGATTTTCTCCTTTGGTGTTTAAATCGCCATGGCTGAATGAAATTATGTCACATTCGGGCATATTAATCGTGTAGAGATTTTAAGTCATGTTTAAGTAAAGTTATTTTATCTCGGGGTCCTGAGGTGAGGTATTCCGTTGTTTTCGGGACATCCCCCTCTGCGGACCCGCTCGGACGTTCTTTTAACAGTTTGAGCACTTTGACCTATATACGTTAGGAGTACCACAGCCAAAACAAAATACGAGCTTTTCAGCCATGCAATCATGGTATCGGTGTCCCGATTCGTTGCAGTTACAACACGATACTTTCAATTCTTAAACCAAAACGTCGTCGTTGGCCTCCAATGCTTCATCTGCACAATCGTTATGATTTAACTAAGCGAGTCTTCTTACCGCTGGATTAGGCTTAACAACCCATAATCCATGCCTTCTTTTCATATCCTGTAAGAAGAATTCACGGCGTCTGCAAACATCTCTGTACCGAATTCAACTCTAAATTCAAAATCTCAGGAAGAAGATTTTTTCGTAAGATTTAGACAAGTGTATCGTCTGTTAGAGGCACGGAAAGCCTATTAGTTAGATCGACAATCGCCTTAGAGAGAGAGAGAGAGAGAGAGAGAGAGAGAGAGAGAGAGACACAAACACACAAACAAACACACACACAAACACACACACACAGAGAGAGAAAGA